>JAPMNZ010934930.1:0-12203 GCA_029875035.1 Pomatoschistus microps | reverse complement strand
ATTGTGTTGAAAATTGCATATGGCTCCAAAGAAGTCCGTGGCTAACAGTTAGCCGCATTAGCTCGTCTAGTCCAGCTCCAATGTTCTATGGTTCTATCCCGGTGTGGCTAGCTTAGCAGTGTCGCAGGTTTCATAGACAATCTATGTTGCGAAACTGGAGGACGTGCACGTTTAATATTTCCTGACTGACAGTGGAGGCACAGTATGGAGAGGCAGCTGCATCTAAACCTGCTAGCCTCCAGACCCCCTATGCCTGGTGGGCTTCAGTCCAGCGGCTCCAAAATGAAGATGGGGTAAGCCCTGAACCTGCACTTCTATAGCGACATTATTGACATCAGAGCAGCCCTTAACCAGAAGGAGATGAAGGAGGAAAAGTTACTGTATAGTCTTTCACGGTCGGTTTCGAATGCTTTACATTCAAAAAAATCAAATACAATTAAGGAAATGATCAATTACCACGATTGACTCAATGTAGCTGCATATTGTCGTATAGGTATATGGTATAGGTAAGTAGTGTTCTGAAAAATGGTTCATACCTCCCCCTCCATGATAAGAGAAATTGCTATTGCTATATAACACAAACAAAATATTTTTTTCAGTTTTGTGTGTGAAAGACTAACACGAGGTGGCAGACAATTTGGAAATGGGTGCAACCTTGTCTCAGTATAATAACATCTGTCCGGTCGTGGTCTCAGAGGTTTGTCAATATTCGGTTTAGGGGTCCATGGTAATTCTGGGGGAGTTATAGACATATAGAGTAGAGCTAGAGGGATGTAAAAAAAATCCCCAAAAATCCATCTGAAGGACACATGTGGAAGAACTTGTGGTCAAGTATTGGCCTAAATACAATCGCTTCTTATTTCATGTTTGACTAATGTTTACCAATATTAACTTACCGATAATACTTTTGCTTACAATTGTGTTACCAGACCTGGGCGAAAACGTGATTTCACCCCACTGTCCTGGAGTCAGTACTTTGAAACCCTGGAGGATGTTGAAGTGGAAAACGAGACTGGCAAAGATATATCCTTGAATGCTAAATGTTACCAAGATAAGAATTAAGAAGGAATGACAATTGAATAGTTTGCACCTTGACTTCTTTGAACATTTTCAGGATTTACTGCAGTGGGGCTCATGGTCCAGTGCTGTTCCTGCTTCATGGAGGAGGCCACTCTGCGCTCTCTTGGGCAGTTTTCACTGTAAGCTGAAGAGTAATGAAATGTGAATCACTTTGTTCGACCAGATTTTAAAACAAATAAAATCCTATTTCCCAGGCTGTTATTTGCAGCAGGATTGACTGCAGGGTGGTGGCCATGGACCTTAGAGCTCACGGTAAAGTCTTATAATATAGCGTAGTTTTTGTGTTCGAAATCTAAAATGACAATTCTATGCGTTGGTTTTTCAGGTGACTCCAGAGTAAAAGATCTTGACGATCTCTCAGCTGATTCAATGGCAAAGTAAAGGCGACGTATACGTTTTGTTTCATCTAAAAGATAAATGATTATGATTTTGTGTTATCTTTTTAAGGGATGTTGGAAAAGTGGTTGAGTCCCTTTATGGCGATAATCCACCCCCTATTATGTTAATTGGACATAGCATGGGTGGGGCTATTGCAGTACACACCGCAGCAGCCAATCATATTCCTTCTCTTATTGGCCTATGTGTTATTGATGTTGTGGAAGGTAAGTGTTGTGTAATACAACAGTTTAGTAAATGATAAACTTATCAAATGTGTTTACAGGCACTGCAATGGATGCTTTAAATAGTATGCAGAATTTTCTTAGAAGTCGCCCAAAGACTTTTAAATCTCTGGAGAATGCAATTGAATGGAGGTAAATATTCACACTTTATGGGACTTATGCCTATGTATTTTTATGCTCATTCTATGATAATTTACAGTGTTAAGAGTGGTCAAATTCGAAACATTGAATCGGCTCGCGTGTCAATGGGAGGTCAAGTAAAAAAGTAAGCGGTTATTTTCATTCTGGCCATACTGTTTCTAATTATGTTTCATTTTTAGGCACCAAATAATTGTGCACTAGTTATATGTTCACCGTTGATAAATAAGTGTCCTCCAATAAATTTTTCGTTTTTAGGTGTGAAGAAACCAGCAACAGTCCAGATGTCTCCAGAAGCATTGGGGAAGGGATAATTGAAGAGGATGAAGAGGAGGAAGCAGGAGAGGAATCAAGTAAGAAAAGGATGAAGGAAGATGAGCCAGAGGTGAGCACTTGTCCTGCTGCATTGATCTATGTGCTTGAAAATGTGTCAGCTGAGTAAATTATCCTTTTCCACAAGGCAAAGAAGGAAAGTGTGTTTACCTGGCGAGTGGACTTGTCAAAGACGGAGAAGTATTGGGAAGGCTGGTTCAGAGGTCTCTCGGCTCTGTTTCTTACCTGCTCTGTGCCAAAACTGCTTTTGCTCGCTGGTTAGTCCTTTCTCACTTCACAAATATGACTTTTTAAACAGAATTAGTTTCAGTCTGTATTTTCTCTCGCAGGGGTAGACCGGCTTGATAAAGATCTTACCATTGGACAGATGCAAGGTGAATCTTTTTTTTTTACTTATTCCCTGAAGTGTTACCCAAAAATGTCTAATCTAATCTCAACGCTACTCCCAATCTGTTCACAGGAAAGTTTCAAATGCAGGTCCTTCCTCAGTGTGGCCATGCTGTCCATGAAGATGCCCCGGAAAAAGTAGGTGGTTGAGCCTGTTGCCGTCATAGTCCTGCTTGGGAACATTCAGGAGTTACCTTTGTCTTTCGTCTTTTTACAGGTAGCAGATGCTTTAGCAACATTTATGGTTAGGCACAAATTCACTGACTTTAAAGAAGGATTTCTGTGGTAAGTAACAAACAGATTTTATAAGAGATGTTTTCGTTTTTCTCATAAGACTATTACTATTAACCTGTCATGTGTTTTCTATTACATTTGCAGCTAGTGTATTTCCGGTGTGATAGAGAAAAGCATTCAAGAGTCTCAACGCGTCATCAGCCACACTCTACTCTTGCAATTCAGCAACATTGAAATACATATATTATTATTAAGTTATTTTTATGTAGATATTGTCTTTCAGCTTTGCCTTATTTGTATTTGAAAATAATTTTGTGAATGATTTGTAACTTTCCTTTTTTCTTTCTTTTTTATCTTTTGTTTTGCTTGACCATTTGTGTTTTTTGCTTATTGCTTCTGCTTTCATTCAAGGGGTAATTAATGATGCAACCAAATGTAAATCATCCATCACTATATATTTGGTATGTTTTATTAAAAGACATTGTGACCCTTTTAATTCTTTTTTTTAAATTTTAGTACATGTTCTAAGTTTAATATTAAGTTATCTGGGTTGAATCCAATGTAGTAAACTGGTCTCTCCTGCATCCATAACGGTAAGCTTGTGAAATAGTATCTATTGTGGTGACTGGCTGCAGGGCCAGTCCTACTAAATAAGCAATGATAATGAAATAATGGGAAAAAAAATTATTGCACTTAAGCCAACTGGGTAACATTAAAACTCATAGCTAAGTATAATTTTACAATATTACGCCCTTTTGGTCAATGGCTGTCTGCAACTGTTAACTTCTTATATGTCTAATAGTAAAGTAACACTGCATACCTCAGTCACTGGGATGCACCATGGTTTTGTGGACACCTGGTTATTTGTTTACAACCTTCACCTATTAACAGGTACACACGTGCACAACATTTCTTTTTCCCACTTTTAATTGTTTAATTATTCAAGCAAACTACTTACTGTAATTATTACTATACCCAATGCCTGTCTAAACTGACTCAGGCGAATTGTGGCCTGAGACTAATTGTATGCTTCATACATAATCCTTTTGGCAGTCAGAGTACAAATAGCACCAGCCAGAAACAGAAACAAAAGATTTTAGATAAATTCTCCATGAATGAAGCATGTATTCCTTGACTTAGATTAAACAAAACATTACACATATTCTTCTTAAAGATAACATCTGTAACCCATCAGCATCAAGTTGCACAATTGATATATAAAACAAGGCTGTGTGTGACTTGACTTTGACCTAACTTATGAGATCCGAGTATGTTCATTAATATTAATCAATGTCCAGTTCGAACAAATGTACAAGTAAAATCAAACTGGAACTGGTTTGGAACAATGTTTTTGACATTATTATGTGACTTCTGGGGTCCACTTGTTTTTTTTTTCTCTTTTTCCCTTGCTTAGTGGAATCAAATTATCGCTGTCCTAGTTTTAAAGCATCAGCAGCTCAGATAAGATGAGTGAAAATAACTATTATTTTGTCACTTAAATCTGGGGTGCCTCACTTCTCTTCTATGCAAAATAAGAAATGTTGGGTCTTATTAGAAAACGTTTGAGTCACTATTTGACGTTTTGGGTTGAGAGATGAGTGAGGTGTTCCTATCTTTTTCACTTTTAGGTCTGAAAAAGCTGATCTAAAGATGCATGAAAACTAGTGATATGTCCAAACTATTTTGATTGTGAGGAACTACAGTTTAGTGAGAGGTTACTACAGCTCAAGTTGTTAGCTGTCTGAACGTTAGGTACCCCAGCTTTAAATCTCCACAAGGTGCGTGCGTCCTCGTTCTAACCAGCAGGTGTCACCTTTGTTCTACTTCCTTCCTCTGTCCCCTCTGTCACTGACACCTGAAGATCTCTGTGGGAAACTCTCATTTAAGTTTAATTCATCATAGTCTAGATGGTGACTCATTAAATGTATGGCTCAATAATTTTGTGTAAACAAGCTCGGATGTCCTGAATGAAGAGGGGTTTCTGGGCATGAGACTAATTTAAGCAATCTTCACTTGTCCAAGGCCCTGGTGCCCTCTCAGCGCCTCTCTGCTCTCACTGAAGGGTCCTCCACAGGCTCAAAAACATTCCTCAGACATGGAATACCTGGTGACAGAAAAGCAACCCATAGAAACATGGAGAGCAGAGATCTCAAGGGCAGTAAAGTCATTCACATCCACCAACAGGGACATTTTTGAAGGATTTTAAACATGTGATACAGAATGGGATATGAACAGTTTCTGTTTTAGTCTATTTAGTATCGACATTTTCCCCCATTGACAACAGGTTTCGTTATCTGAGGGCCAGCGGTGGCAAGTTTTTTTTTACCTGTATTTTTCCTCCTGACATCTACTTTTTTCCCTACATTTGTGTCATTTTACTTTTAAATGCACTCTACTCCTTTATATTGCTTCATTGTATCATTTAGCAAAACTGCATTATACTGCATTCTCTTAAGTAATAACAAGAATCATGCAGTGGTTTTCAACAGCACTTTTTGGACACTCAAAGACACTTCCCATTTGTATTATTAATTCACTCTGAACACGGTGGTGGTAAAGCACTAGTATAGCCACAGCTACCCCAGGGCACACTGACAGAAGCAAGGCAACAGGTTTGTCATCTGCCCCTCCGACCACCAACTCCACATGCACACACAACTCATACTAGGCAATGTGGTTTAGGCATCTTGCTTAAGGACACAACCACAGCCACTGCACTTATATTCATACTCATTAAACCAAAGGAATGTGGGGTCACTTTAATAGGTGATTGAATGAAGGCAGTGTGTATGTGTCTGCGTGTGCTTGGGTTGTATTTTTTTGTATTGATAGCTTTTTTCCCCTACTCATTATCAGAGCACATAGCCTACTCAGGCCAGACAAAACACAGTAGGCAGTGATTTTTGTATTCAAAAGTCAGTCTGCTCCCTTTTGTGCACACGCTCCTTTGCTTTTACACACTGGAGTTGCAATTGCTTGAGTGAATCTCTTGGCTTTTCAGAAGACATGGAAGCGGTGGCCTGGTGGGATGTCTGAAAACTGTTGCACTCTGCTGAAATACTCCCCCTACACAAAGATCAACACCAATATATAATGCAATGAATTCAGGCCATAAGTGAGTGATTGCAGGCAATTGACAGCAGTGTTCCTCTCTGGACGTGTCCTACAACTGCTACATAATAGATCTACACATATATAACGGGAAAGTACTTGCTGAAATATAAGCACTCCTGTATATCTGCACCAGCCTCATTTTAAAATAAAGTACATTTTATTAAGATAAAGAGATCCTTTATTCGTCCAACACTGGGGAAATTTCAGTGTTGCATCACAAGTTGTAGAACAGTAGGAAAGAGGAGTGAACAATAGCTGTACTAATTAAAATGAAACCAAATCTCTAATTCTAACATCAAGAACAAATATAAAATCTCTATCTTGAAAATGATAATAAAAGAGGTGTAAAAGTTTAACACCACGTACTGTAAAAGCCACTCTTCTAAATAAGGCACAGGTTTTCAAGTTATAATGTAACACTTGATAGAGCAAAAAGATTAGACACAAGACAACTGCTTTAACTGGTCACAACATGATCTCATGACAACGCACTGTTGACTCATTATGGACAAAGCTTGGTAAAGATTAACTCACATTTCTATTCTTACCTTTGCTTCCAAGGCGGGACACATAAATTAAAAAAAATGATGGAGTCAAAAACACAGTCCATAAAGTCCATCAACTCTGCTCTGACAACAGCCCAACTCTAACACAATAAACCATACACATTGGCTGCATCACTGTATAGGCCGCAGGGTTCAAAGAACTTGCCAAAAGTAGCAGCTTATATGCAATCACAGTATATCATTGGTTTTCTATTCTGGATTGATATTTGGGCCACGCTTTGTTGATACATGCATTTGTGAAGAAGAGGTCAGACTGTACAATGAACAACAATCACTGCAGACCCCAAATGTCTTTACTGGAGTGATGTTGGGATGTGCAATATCTCCTGCCTGTATCCTGTTTATTCACATATTGAAGTCACTTATAATTTCAAAGATTATGAATATATTCTTGAGTGCAGTATATGTTTATACGTCAGCTAAAGATTATTATAAGATATTAAATACAATCTGAAGAAGCATGTACATCATTTAACATGTTGTTTTTTTCCCACAGTGTGGAACGAATAAAGATTCTCTTATCTGATCTTATCTTAAATAAAACAACATAAAACCCAACGATATAAAAAAAAAAATACACGTCTCTCTGTGTGTGGGGAAAACAGATTCCATCTCCTTCACACTCTCTTTTCCAACGAGCATCCTATAAACAAAGAGAATGAAAGTGATGATTAAAATAAGAAACCAATAAATGTGGGGTTATCAACAGCGATGATGTAATGCGTGTTTTATTGGTGCACTCCTACGGGGGGACGCCGCGGCTCGTGACCGTCAGAGGATGCCCCAATTCGGGTGCCAGGTGAGCTCCCGCCCCCCTCCGCCTCCGGGGCACATGGTACGGTCCACATGCAGCCCTGATTGTTGCTGAGGACCCACCGCGTTCACACCGCGCAGCCCGCGAGCGGCACCGGCCAACGCGAACTCATCCCAGAGCTTTTCTCCGCGTTCTCGCCTCTAACTGGACCCAAAAAAGACATTCAAATGGCGCTATTTTTCCTCGTGTGTGTTATTACAGGTGAGTCTTGAATTGTGTCTAGAGTTTATGTTTTAATTCAGGCTGTAACGTTGCTGTGAAGTTTGGGAAAGATATCTCCAGCATCCGGTGTAGTTCTTCGGGTTAAAGAAGGAGGATATTGAAAACTGCATGGCCGGTGATGTGTGCAGACACTAAAGTTAAGTTTGACGGCGCTTGGAGAGAATCTGCACCGCGAAGGATGCTCGGATGGAGCTTGCACAGATATGGGAAAGAGCCGAGCCACTTAGCGCGCACTTGCTCACTCCATTAGCCAATACTTACCATCACTTAGCTAGGTAATTAATTGGAGAATTATGAGTTGCATTGAGAGATTCAGGGTCATTTGCCTGCTAAGCTAAATCATGTGTAATTTAGGATTAAAGCATAAAGTCATTCTGAAGGAAATTATGCTTATGTGTAGTTTGATGGCATCTGGAGTTGGAGCAAGGGTCAGCCGCGTTAATCAACAACAAACAAGATGACTGTATTAGTTACAGAGCAGAAAAACAAAGAGCTTTATTCAATCACTAACTGTGTGTGTAAAGCTCATTCAACCGGCAAATTCCGTTGTGTTAATATTTCATAATTTGTCGGTCTCCAGTTACCTTGTATGCTTTGTTTTCTATAACCTTGTCCGAATTGATACCAACAGATTAAATATGTACACGTTGGATTTAATTCATAACTACCTATACTTGCAGGGCGTTCTACCATCACATGGCTCATCCCATAAAACGCAGTAATTGCAAATGTGTCTATCTCTGTATCAGCGGAGTTCAAAGTTGTGTTACCTGCTGAGTGGAAAGGCAAGCAGGTGTATCACGATAGTCATATTTGTTTGAAGAGAAATCCCTTGAGCTTGTTCCACTTTGGCAGAGAGACCCTGTTGACATAAGTTTAGACCCAGAAAAGAAACAGAACCCTTTTGTTACCAGACTTAATGAGATATGCAAATGTGCTGACGGACTCCCTGCTGTCTCCATATGTATGCATGCATGTGTACTTGGATGTACTGGGTATATGTTGCAGGCTTATTCTGACTAATCATAAGACAATTTATTCAGGTACAAACCTACTTGCAGATACCAAAGTTTGAAGCACTGAATAAAGAATGAGTCGATCTTGTCCCTTTGAATGTAAACTGCATTTGCAGCTAAATGTATTTAACTGGAATACACTATAATGTTGTTTCTTACACTTTATAAATCTACTATCACTTATTTTTATCATCACAGGGGCAGTAACTAACACAGTGTGAAAATAACTTTCAGTTGAGCAGCCGTCTTTGCTTTAACACGTAACAAATACCTTTTATATTCTTTAGTCATGGTGTTGCTAAGCAAACAAGCAGAGTTGAAGACTGAAGATTATATCTTTCTCTTGTGTTTATTTTGAGCTAATTTTCCTCAAACAAGTAGAGTAGACTGTAGGCTATTCGGTATGTTTGAAATGTGGAGGAAGTCAACTAAATGATTCATGTATGTGCAATTGTTTTTGATGGCTGTATCATGATGTGAGAGTGTTCTTGGAACCTCAACATTGTAATTATATTTGCAGTTTTGGTACTTTTTTAATAACATCTTCAGGGGCATCAAAACTTAAAGAATATCCTGAATGTTGTTTGTGAAAAACTTAGAGATCAGCTGATGTCTTTGACAATTTAAAGCCTTCAAGTGAATGTCACTATTCAAATTGTGAAGTCCGAGAATTTTCAAATGCAAGCACCAAGCGCCCTGCATGCACTCATTTGTTTCCTCTTTGGACAAAATGTATTCAAATTCTCGAATGTCAGGCAAGCTCTGTCCCCATTTGTTGAACTATTCTCCCCCAGCCAATCTTACTAGTGGTAGCTTTTCCAAGGGGAAGGACTAAAGCACAGTGTGCAGCTGCAGACATCCTGAAATGTTGCATCTATCCACAGAAAGTTACTGTGAAGGTCGGTTAAGTTCAGACGAGTCAAGTGTGCATTTAATCCTTTCATCTTGCTCTTGTCCCATCCTACTCGGCTGCCGAACACCTCACCATTTATGTTCCTATTTCCACTTTTAACACAGGACGCTGCCCCGTGGCGAGACACACACATTATACACTGCTGCTTGACACACGACTGGTGCGTGTGAAGGTAATATTGACGAAAGTGAGAACGAGCTGTGAAGTCCTCTGGGAGCTAAGTGTCCTTGATGCTGGATATCTATAATCTGTTTGGTACGGCGCCTCTAAATGAGACACATTGTATTATATTAGCAGTCAAAGTAAGCTTGCACAGTCTCTATGAGAACAAAAGCACCACAAGACTCCTTCAGTCCTTCAGAGATTAAATGTTTATTGCCTTGTCCCTGCATACTGTAAGATCAGAAAGAAGTTTGCCCTTTTCTCATCTTTATTTCATCTGAGTTGGAAAAAAATGAGGGCATGCTTATGTAAGGTTGTCGTCACGTCAAAAAATAAAAATTTAATACAGTCACTATAGAGCTCTTATGTATTCACAATGGACTGAAGAACAGCTTTCTTTACTCACTATGTGGTTATTTCTGCCCTCACAGCTATCTTTGTCCCTAATGTGCAAAGTAATTTTTGAAATCACTTGGCTTAAAATGTGCATTTTGGTGTTTCTTATTAATATCTACTCCTACTGTGAAATGATCTCCTGCTCATCCTCAAAATTGCATAATCTGAATATTTTATGCGTTCTATAAAGGAATGCACGCATCCAGGTTTGTCAGTTCCAATATTGTTACTGTATCTTTTTTTATACCTGATATTAAAAAGCAACTGAGCAGAGACACACTGTCACTTATTCACATAAAAAAAACAAAAAAACAATTAAGCATGATTTGCTTGTATCTTTGAATGAAACACCCATGAGCTAAAATGTTTTAGCACAACAATCACAACGCCATATCCTGGAGATTGTACCCATTTTGCCAATTTTCCTGGATAGTGCTGACATCCAACACCAGTTTTGGAGGATTGCTATTAATAGTCTCGTACTGTAATGAGGAACTAAACCGATTACTACTGTATAGGCATCTGGTTATTATAGCTTAAATTGATCAATTGGTCTCAAAAAATGTGTTGGCTGATTGCCAGCAAGTGTGTGAGTTGCTGAGCACAGCAGCCTCTGATTTATCGGCTCTTTCATTGGTGGCTTGGTACAATTAAGTGATCGTGTTAAGGCTGTGGGCGTGCAGCACTTTCTGATGATGTCATTGTTTTCAGTCATTTGGAAAGTTTAGCCTTTTTTGTAATCTGAAGACGTGACTTGTTCTTTCTGACGCTCTCACTTTTCCCTCAAGAGATGACGTCATTGTGTTAGCATATCAGCTCCTTCTGCTCAGCCTTTTGAGTTTTCAATCACGACTTTGAACTTCACAGCCTTTGAAAAACAGTTTTTTGTTTGAGTTGTATAAGGACAAGCTGAGGGAGACAAATAAATCCAGGTCTGGCCCAAACTGTTGATATAAAATCTGTATCTCAATGAGGCAGTCAGCTGTGCAGTGGAAGGGTCTGCCACCTGCTGTGGCGTTACCACACTGAAGCGCCTCGTGATGGACTGCTCTGCTCCAGATCAATGACATGAGTCCTCAAACTCCTATCCTTCCACTCTGCTTTTTAAAACACCTAAATGGTAAATGCTAGTTGATCTGCAAGCCTTACAATGGGAGTTTGAAAAAAAGAAAATCTGATTATGAAAGAGGCAAAGTCAAATAAGTGATTTATACGAAGGCCATACTTTTGGAGCTTTTAGCTCCTGCTTTGGATGTTGTTATTGCAAATCATTATCCAAATATATTGTATTATAATATATGTATTTTATTTAGTGTGAAAAGGTGGGTTTTTGTTGGATATGTGCCATATGAAGTAATAGATTAGTGAATATATCATAATTTATCATTTTTTACTGCATGGGGAATTCAGAAGAAGCAGCCCTGGTCTGGTTTCATTAAATTCAAATGCAATTCTAACTTAATTTGTAATTTGTTTTCAGGAGCATGGGGCAGTCAGGTGATTGTCCCCAAACAGGTGAACGCGGTGCTGGGGAAGAACGTGACTTTGGACTGCACTGTGGACGTGGGCTCGAACCTCACTCTAACCCAGAGCTCCTGGGAGCGCCGGCTGCCCACCGGCTCCATTACTGTGGCGGTGTACAACCCTCGCTTTGGGATCTCCATTCCCCCAGAGTTCAGCCAGCGTTTGTATTTCCGCTCTCCTTCCTCCCACGATGCCACAATTGTACTGGAAAACGTGGGCTTCTCTGATGTTGGAATGTACACCTGTAAAGTCGCCACTTTTCCACTGGGAAACACCCAAGCCTCCACAACAGTCACCGTGCTTGGTAAGCACAATCTCTTTAATGCCTATTACAACAAGGCATTTACTAAAGTGTCCAACCATTATTCAGAAGTTCGAAGTGTTATCTTAGATTATTGGTTTGTCTTTTACTTAAATATCCCTAAAAGATAAGAAAAGGAAAAAAGGAAGCCCACATTATTAATACTACTATATCTTAATGAGTATGCCGAGGCTGTGTTAAAGCAGTCAGACCACCAAGTGTTAAAGAGAGACTGGGATATTCCTCAAAATGGAGCCTTAGTGTGAAACCCAGTTTCACTTAAAGGAATAGTGCACCGTTTTTACATACTGACATATGTTCTTACCTTACCTTAGACTAGTTGATATGTACCTGTCTGGTCTTTGTCCGTGCGCTCTGTCATG
>JAPMNZ010934903.1:0-17135 GCA_029875035.1 Pomatoschistus microps | reverse complement strand
ACAGACATGTTAAAATAGGCACTGACACGTATAATCTTTGTGTCACTTTATTTCCAAGGTGAAGAGCGCACATCTGTGCTGTAAAGGTTTAGCGCTTCTCACAATAAAAGCGGCAACAGGAACTTATAGACAAGGAACACTTTCAACAGGAAGTGCCAAAATAAAACAAAGGCTCTTCAATATAAAACATACACTGACACAATTCAAAGTGCATTACACAAAACAATTACAGTTATGAGAACACTGATATTAACAATTTTTATCATTTTTATTTTTTTATTTCAAAGGTGCACAATGCATATTTTTACATATATCAATAAAACAGACAGAAAATAGTACTTAATTTGAAACCTCCATCACACATGCCAGACAATGCACTGTTTAAACAATATCATGCAGTAGAGTTTTCACAGAGGAAATCTACACATTTCCCCCTTGCTCTATTTTCTGCCCTGTAAATCAGATGTTCCAGCTTGTCCAGCACTAGATCTGCAAAGTTCTCACTCAAGCCAGAATCAGAACCCCACAACCTTATTTCTTATATCTTTAAGCATTAAGATATTTTCAAGAGAATTACTGTTTTTATTATTTACCTTAATGTTTTGACTGCTCTTTTTTTATTAATATGTCTGGGATCATTGAGCTTTCCATAAGAAATGCATTTGACTGGGTTAAATAAATAGATTCACATATAGAGATAAAACCAAAACATTTTTTTTCTCTAAAAAGTCTGTAAAAACGACAACTGGGTGTTCCTAGTGTTCTATCCAAATTACACTGTAAATTTGACAGTGAACAAAACAAATGCAGTAATTTATGATACATTTTATTACATTTCCTGTTGAAGTTCCTGCCTACGACCAAAATGCATCATTGATGCGACACACACATGAACACAGTGGTCGAAAAGGGTTAATTAGATTCCCTCCACTGTGGCCTGTACTGACTCAGAGGACCCCTCACTCACCCCTCGCCACAGTCACAAGCATCACTTTTATCTCAGACCGCCGCTGTCATGCCAACACGTCCCAGATGTTCTTACCTTACAAACATTAGAGATGGTACAGAAGGCATTTTAAAACTAGTAGGATTTAGTTGGATAACACCAGGTGCCTTTCCACAGACCTCCGTGGCCGTTGCCTTCAGTAAACGAAATAATCCATCTTCTGATTTAAAGGCACTCAAAGATGCATGTGTGAGAGAGATTAAATTAGGGCTTCTGTTCATGTTCAATGTTTTATACTACATCAAGGTTTATTAAATGCTGTATTTCTATTCATACATTAATGTGATACTATTGTTTTATTGCAATGTTGTGACAAGGAAACATGTGTAATATAAATGTAATGTATTACTGATACACCACTATGCATGATTTTAGAAGGTCTATAGCTAATAGATTACTATAGGACAAACATTATTCATACACTACCACTGCTGTAATACAGTACTACAATAAACAATACATTACACTTGACTAAAATAGTTATCAAAAAATGGCTAAATCAACAAAACAAACATAATTTTAACTTAGCACAGCAACAATTCAAAGAAAATCTGAAAATGTAAACATAACGCATTTAAGTTTTCACCCATGTTCCAGTAATTTGTGGATGGGCTGTGCTAAATTAATCTTGCATGAGTGTGGCTTTGGTGTGACCCTATGTGGTTATGGTTTAGAGGAGCAACGACTTAATTTCCCTAAAGAGGACCACATATTAGCTCAAGCACATAGCTCTCTCTTATGTTCCACTGACGGACTATTAAATAACCAGGAGCTGACATGTTTACGAATATTTAAAGGGAAATAGCATGTTTTATCTGCATGTTCTCCATATTCTCACTTAAACCATGTGAAAACTCTGACCTTCTGGAGCAGCATTGTCGGACATCGCACAATACTTGTTTCACAAACTTCTGTCACCTGTATCTACAGTAATGATCTCAATATGAGACACTGAACCTCCATCTGGATTATCATTATGATTTATGAAAACAATTCTCTGTGCGGGGACTGAAAAGATTTGTTAATAGTGACAGGGCAACTAATGAAATCAATACTAATAGAATTTTATATCTAGTAATCGTTATCTTTTGACGGAGATAGCATCACGTGTAATTTGTGTAAAAAAGACAAGAGCATTAATAGTAATGTCAGAATATGATAAAGAATTCAAACATTGATACAATATAATTCCCCATATTTCAATTGTATTCATTAAAATATTTTTTTAAAACATACATGAATTAACATAATTCTACTTTTCTAACCATATTAATCATAAAAATAAGGATGATGATAATAATAATGAGTTTTTTTAATCAGTTAACTAATCACAAAATCATATTAATACTACTACATCGACTGTTACTAACAAAATGGAGATTGTGAGAATCATTCCAAGTTAAATGTATTTTAAAAGCATTTCAAGTTCAATTCTATTTCAAAACTAAATCTTGCTTTACACTTTAAACTTTGTAGCAGCAACATAGTCATGGAGGTGTTATTTTTGTGGGCCTCAAATGCTTACAGTCATTGAAAGTAGTGTGTTCTGCAGTGAGGGGACGGCTGCAGCCTCATCACCGTGAGCTCAGTGGCTTCACTCACACTGAGAAGGAAAACCCTCTGGAGGCTGTTGGATTAAAAAGCTCTTCTTGACCTTATTTGTCTGCTCTGCTCCCGAGAACCACGAGCCTCTGCTGTTTGCGATTATATTATATTTTCCACCTAAATGTTCCTCTTGTTTGGAGTGTCTTTCTTTTTGCAACACTCTTAGTTGGAAAGGAAATGGACTGAACTGTTTCTTTTTGGGGGCGACAGTAGCTCAGTTGGTAGAGCGCTGGTCTCTGGACCTAATAGTCGTGGGTTCGATCCCACCATGACCCATGTCACCTGCTCTGCTGATGTCTGCTGTCGTTGTGTCCCTGGGCAAGACACTTAACCCCACTTTGCCTGTAGTTCCCGCTGAAAGACCAAGGCCATGTCTTCGTTAAAGGAGCAGCCATCTTCCTGTGGACCCATCACCTGCAGGAGGATCAGCGAGGGACTGGTGCTGTGTGAATTGGGTGGCAGCTCTGATTACCACCCCCTGACCCAGAAATGGATGAATAAAGAGATGAAAATGTAATGTAATGTAATGTAAAGTTTTTTTTTTTACTTTTATATTCAAAGAGGCTCAAATAATTCCTAATATTTCCTCAAAATGTAAAATTTGACTCCATAAAGATGATAATATGAATAAATATCATATTCACTCACTGTCAGATGTGAATTAGATCACTACCAGCACCTTCACCTCACTGCCCCTGCAATCACCACATTCAACCACTCTTCAATATTGGATGATTCATTCTTTATACAGATTATACATTTTCAGACCACTGCGTGCCAATTTTCTTTCAGTTGTCACACGCCCACAGAACCATTGAGCGCTAATAATTATGTAGATATATTTGATAGCATTTGAAGAGTAGGCTGTATGCAAATATCTCATAATTATATTCTCATTCGACAGACAGCAACAAAACTTCAGCTGCAGTTTCATTTCATTATCCAGTCACAATAATTAGTATATTTTTTCAATAATGACAGATGCAATATTGTTTTTTGGGCTCAATATTTATCAAGAGTAGCATTTTGTTGCACAATGGGTAAATAATTGTTGTCATTAGATTTGAGCTGCTGAAGATTGTGAGGTTTAATTTGCCTATTTTTTCATTGTGGCTTTACTGCAGCTTTATAACATGTACCCAACAGACTTGAGGTTGTACTTGCTGCAAAATGCTACAAAGAGTATTGACTCAGGGGGTAGATATTTTGGCAGACTGGTCTTCACTGGCTTGACAATCAGAGTGTGGCTTCGATACCAGGTTAACAGATTGCAGTCACACACTATGAGTTCAGCCTTCAATATTTTTAGATATGTTTTTAGGATTTCTATGTGACTCTTCTGTATGTGCCATCTAATGTGCACAATGTCGATCGCACAACTTCTCAGCAAAGCTCTACCATTAAAAAGATGAGCAAAAATGTAAAATATATAGATTTATACATACTACTACTACTTTTTCTTTTTCTCCATATGCCTTTGAGTGCGTAAAAGCCAGTGGCTATTGGCGTCAGAGTAATAGTATGACCAAAGCACAGAACCTCTCAGATGCAGACTTTCATTTAGAGAAAGTGCTGGTATCTGGGCCTCTTCAGATCCCATTTGAACAGCCCTCCTTGTCTGTCTGTCTGTCTGTCTGATGTTATTGGCATAGTGCAATGTGCACCGCTCTGCTCTCGATCCAAGAGTGGTCCAGGGGAAAAGAAGAACCACGCTATTTTTCCAGCTTTGATAAATCCTAACTTGTAAAAAGAACAGTCAACAGTGTCACAATTGTGAAATGTTTACTCGATGTTTGTGAAATGCCATATCTGTGGAGGGATTACAGGTTCTGCAGGCCAATGATGGTTTATGAGAGAGGAACCCCCCCTCTCCCTTTATGCCCAGATAATGGGTACAAATATGCTGCGTGTTTACTGGGCAACTGGAAACGCATACAAATTGAACATAAAAGGTCACAGGGTTGATCCCTGGGAAACGCCACAGGCCAGCTGTGGCTACAGTGATAGTTTACTGAAACTGTGCATGGAGTGATTAAATAATGCCATGTGAAGCATCAACATGCTGGCGTTTCCAGTGCATTCAAAAGTAAAAGTGCTTTTAAACAGATATTTGTCTTGCTTTTTTTCGACCTGAGATGTTGCTGCAGTACAGTGTTCATGGTTTTGCACTGGTCCAAACAGGATCGGAGAGGATTCATGCTCTGGATCTGATGAAAATCCACTGGAGAAAGGCTAACCTTTTGAAAAATGGACCAGAGCGGGGAAAATGCTCCAAACCAAGCAGCTGCTCCACCTCTGCTGCTGTGACCTGAAGTGCTGTTGCTTATTATTACTATTGTTTGCTTTATTGCTTTATTATGATTATCTTAGATCATAATATGGTGACTATTTTTAAATGAAAGGACTTTCATAAATTTGCTCATTTCCTTAGAACTCTGGTTGACCGTTAATTTGTTTGTCTCTTTTGACCAACAAATCAAAATGTTGCTGCTGACATTGACTGCGGCGTTTTGCAACATGAGCTGTTGTGATCTACGCACTGCACACTTGTAAATGACTTTTACTTATGACAGATTGGTGACGCCATCTGCATGTGAAATCCTGATCCTGTCAGACCCATGGATCCATATAATAGATGCCAGACCTCAGAAGCTAAGCAAGGTCAGCACTATGATGGGAGACCTTTGGGAACACCAGGTGCCACAGTGGGGCGACTGCAGTATTGTTGAGACTTACATGATTCTGGTGTGTGCATCAATGGTTGGTAGCAGCCAGCATCAATGGCACAAATCGGTTGCCTCTCTTCTGTCACTTTGCCCCAGGGCACTTGTGACTACAGTGCTCTGGGGCAGAGTGTGAGAGAATGAAAAGTGAATCTAACTAGTACGCATTATTGTCATTGCTCTCCTGTACGTAATAACCATTAGTGCATCAAACTTGCAGTCAGTCTTGATTTTGATAGTGAGGGCGTTTGAGAATATAATAAATACTAATTTGTTTATTACAAATTAGTATTTGATAGCATATTATAAGTGTATGGCAAGAAATTCCTTTCAAAGAGCAAAACCTTATGAACATGGCACCTTTAAGCATTAGGATGAGCGCAATTCTCTATCTCATATCTTGACTTATTTTTAAATTATCCAAACAAAAACTTACAACTCCACATAGAATTTCGTTATGATGGGATATAGTTGAATCTGCAGAGACAAAAGGCGCAGCACCATCTAGTGGCTGCATTCAGTATTGCAGAGAGAAGAAAAAAGTAATGTAATTAAACCTGTGTAATGAACCCACGTTGACGTTGATGATAATTGCTTAACACAAAACAGCTTTCTATCCATATAGAAACAAAGTAGGCTTCTCGTTTATTTAATGATTTTATTGACATGTACAGCTTTGCACCATGGTTTCTCTCAATACCAATAGTATTTACCATAAAGTTTCTTCTCATTAAATTACATTTATAATGCTTTACTCACATACACATTTATTATTACATGTTTTTTTTATTGCAATAAACAAGAGTAGCCAGAATGAGTCAGGTATTGCTACAGTTCGCCATACAAACTTTGTCCGTCCGGCAATGAAATTCAAAAATAACTTTATTGGCAAGACAAAATTACATCAAAGCCTCTCCATGTGAGGGCAGAATAAGGCTAAGGCTAGTAGCCTAAATACAGCTAACATGAAATACCTGCCTTGAATCTAACACTTATACCCCATTAAGAGACGAGTGACAAGGAAACGGGAGGCTCTCCACATGATGAAGTGATGAAAACTGTATGAACACTTGTGTTGCTGCTACTAGCTTTGGATACCAGGAACAGGAGAGTATGCAGGTCTGTGGATGGTCAAGTCTCCAGGAGAATGGGTTGTTTCCAGTCCGCACATGCAGGTTTTCATCTCTGGTTTATGGTTAGGCCACTTATAGCTCCAGGTGTATTGTCTCTGATTGGAAGTGCAGCCCACCAAATACTAGAATACATATGTATACAAACCAGCAGGAGGGAGGGCATAAATCCCATTCAAACTAAACAAAAAGAGCACAATGGTGGAAGCAAACTCCATATTCTGTTTAAGTAATGGCATTGAAAATATCTGAATACACTCACACATAAACATGTGACAAAAGTTCAACCAAAATTGATGGTGATGAATAAGTCTAGCTCTAATGCTCTCATACCTTTTGTACCCTGTTCCCAAAGCAGAGATTATTAATGAATATGACCCTTTAATATGAAGGGCTCAGCTACAACCTCTGTCTACATCATGGCTCACCCTTCAAGGGGACTTTTCATGGAAGAACGCAAGTCTGTCAGTTGACTCACTCCTAGTTCACACACACACTCCACATGTCACAACATGTCACACAGATACAAGTCACTCCCATTGCATTGCAATATTTAGACAAAGGTAAGACATTAGAGCTCATTGCTTCTCAATGAAGGGCACAGTGTATATCTGAATTCAAAACAAGGTTTAGCTCTGCTGCTGCTTTATAACATCTGCTCCCTGCACCCCAGTGTGGGTTTAACAATAACAGTACTATTTATCCGCAATATTATTCCCTCTTTAGTCAATGGATGCATTGCTAACACATATGCCTACAAAAATAGTTTGTGTTTTCTGCTTTTATATATTGAGCAATATAAATGCAAAAACAGCAAGTCAACTCCAAAGGAAACAAAGTGCTCACCAGTCATTGTAAAAGAAAGCTAATCATGGTGCACTTCATGGCTTTCAGTTGTAAAAGATAAAAGTATTGATAGATGCCCAGGGCTGCGTCTCACCCAGGGCAGCCTCAGTGGGCTTCATGCTCGTCTGTCACTGCCTTTCAATGTCATCTCTCAACAATGCACTTGGCTTTCATATTCCTCTCTCCCATTTGTTCCCTTCCAGCATCATGACCACCTCTTACAGCATGCCCTTTGCTTTTGCTAATTTGTGCCTGGGAAAAAAGAAGAGAGCAGGTCAGAGGAGGAGAGGAGGGCATGGCATTGCACAAGAGGTCAACATTGTCATGCAGAAGGTAGAATGAACAGGACCGTTTGAGTTCACATGCAGCAATTCTTGCATTATGACAGATGGGGATAGTGCTTCTATATCATCATTGATTTTATAACTGTAAACATGAAAGATTTATATAAACTACTGCATGTGTCTAATCTCTAATTACTGCTTGTCTCCAAATTAATATATATCTAGCTTCAGTGAAATCTGACTGTTACAACGATTGGCAGACGTGCCCTGAAGCAGTTTATGTTGGTAAATCTATTTTGAAACACAGATTTGTTCAAGCTGCTGTGTGTGTTAGCATGCTGCCTGAGGTCCATCCATCTGCTGACCCATGCCAGCCCTCCTCTCACCTCAACCTATCAGGAGATGACGGGACGCACAATCGCCCACAGCCGTGCATGTCTCTTGTTCAGATGTGGCAACTAACTGCCTGTCAACCTAAGTCCTGTTTTTATCTGGGGAGACCAATGGAAGCAGCTATGCTACTGACAGACACAACACTATTGTCTTAGGGGTGCATAGGATGAGACAACATTGAGCTATGACAGTAAGAGAAACACCCTGCCCCGAATTGTTAGGGTGACACTACATGTAGCCTAAAGTTTGGAAAATGGTTTGCATGGGTTTTCTCTGTTGTTGTGGCTTGACAATTTCCACCACACAGGAGGGTGAGAGATGTACCAGGGAGTTCAATGCATAATGAAAATCTCTCTTCTGCTCTTTTCACTGGTGAATATCAGAAGTCTTTGAAATGGAGGGAGAGTTCAGGTAAAGGGAAAACTGGCACCGACTCCCAACACTCAGTCAAATCACCCACAGTTTTCTCCCCAACTACGGTTAGTCGCTTGTATCTTCACAGTGTGCTTTTTGAGTGGCTGTTTCGGCGGCTTCAGTCAGGCTGATGTGTCAGTACGGAGAGAAGAGGATGGGCCCATGTGTGGTGCGGATGGGCCCCGGGGCTGGTCTCAGGATGGCGTGGCTCAATGGAGGGCCTTGCAGGAGGTGGTGATGCGCAGGCGCCGCTGCTCTCAGGGCCAGTTGGTTTGAAGATGCAGCGGCTGCCATCGCCGCAGCAACCGCCAATGGGCTGGGCAACAACCCCGCACCCAGCGCTTTGGTGAGATCCTTGGAGAAGGTCAATGAAGACTAAAATAAAAACAAAATAATGAAGAATAAATTAATAATAAAATACAATTATTAAATGTAAATTTCTAATGATTAAAACAGTATCATTCACCGTTAAATCAGCTCCTCTGTGCTTCTTATGTCTGCTGAGGAGAGGATTCGGCTTTCCGGCCATACCATCCCGGTGCCTTCTACTTGATATGTGCTGTAGACAGATGAAAGATGGATCAAGCTTAATCAGAATCTCTTCCAGCCCGATTTTGGACTGTGCTGTTTGTTGTTGCTGCTGTTGTACCTGTTTAAGTTGCAGTTCTGAGTTGACCCGCACATTGCAGATCTCACAGTGGAAGGTGCGTTCCTGAGTGTTGGGGTCTACTGGTCCTCCTCCCTGCTCCCCACTGGGTTTGGGACCCAGCCGTGGGTATGCCTTTATGGGTCCCAGTCCACTTCGTGCCTCTAGTATAGTTTTGTGTTTGGTACCTGACACAGACAGACAGGTCAGTCATTACTGAAATAGTTTAGATTAGTAGGATCATGAAGAGCATTATCTAAAACACAGTCTATAAGGAAACATTCTGCTGAAACAGTGAGGACATTTTCATGAATTAAGTTGTAGTGTTTAATAAAGGCCACTAGAGGACACCATTTCAACATGTTTGGGAGACCAAACTGGCACCAACATTGACCCCTCTTAAAACTGCACCTTAATACGATGACTGTACACATATGTGATTGTGTGCATGTGCCGTGCGGGTTTTCACACATAAAAGTATTTATTTGATAGTTCCAATAATAATTGAACTCATTATAGCTGTATTTATATTTTAAGCTGCACCTTTATCAATGTGGCCTGTCCCTTTAAGAGGAGCTCAGAGGACCCACAATGACTGATTTCACTTGAGGCCAGAAACGTGCTCTTTGGGGCTCTACTTTGCCCTTGGTTCTATATTTGGTCAATGACAAAGCAAGGTTCAATTAATCCCCTTTACTTTAGAGCAGGAGTAGAGGAAATCCAATTAAACATATCAACATAGTAGCTTCAGTCTTCATTTGACCACAGAGACAATACTTCCTATCATGAAAGGCATACAATTATACTTCTGCTTTCATGCAAAAAGGACATACAAATTCAAACGAATACTATTTCAAGACAATGTGATAATTTAGAGATCACAGGAACATTTATGAGCAGGGACTGTTTAGATCTATTATGTGTTGAACTTGAATGTGTACTCCAACATTAAAAACGTCCTTGTAGACTGAACAAAAAGCACACGTTGCTGTGCACTGCTAAAATCAATATGCAGCTTGATTTATGGCAACATAGGAGACATTAATCCAATAGTTATGGTGGTGTTGATTAAGCGTTTGAAAATAAGAACTGATTTTTCTTCTTGCCAGGCAGCATTAAAGGTAATAAAGCCATAGCTTTCTGAATTTCTATTTCTCTAATGTCAATAATGGTGGAGGTTCTTTCTTGAAGGGCAGAGACACAGAAGCAGAAGTGACAAGAGCCGGCATCTGCTCCTGAGGGACATGGCAGCGTCACAACAGTGTTGTCATGTGTGAAAGCAAGCGCCAGACCAGAACATCTTACTGCTTCAAACTTGGTTTGTCTAAGAGTAGATACATATTTTCCACACAAAAAAAGGTTCCATAACAAAATGAATCGAGGTGACACGCTTGTGTGGTTAATAGCCAGGAAAATGTTGTAATGGTTGTAAAAACAAAGTTGTGTTCAACATGTCACACAAGTACAAAAACAAGCCTTTTGCTGAAATACAACATCTCTAGGTTTTAGGAGTTTAGTAGATACTCAATTTTGATAAACTGTATTTTATCAATATTTTCTGAAAAGGTGACCATTATTCTTTCATCACTAAAATAATGTTGAGCAATAAATAAAGAGTTGTTGGAAGCCACATCTCGTATTACTGAAACACAGACGTCCATAAACGTCGTAAGGCATTCTGGAGAACTGGAGAGAAAAGTAGCAATTGACGATCTGAGTTAAACATTATGAAGCCGTTGAAGATTAATTCGGTGATTTCCAAACCAAAGTATGAAATTCCACTCCAATCTTCAAGATAAATTATTTATTTGGAAGCAATACTGGTATATTGCCAAATCTCTCATTACTGTTTGGGCTGTAACAAAAGAGAGAAACTCGACATGAACATGCAGAATGTTTACATTACAGCGCTCTGATAGCCAGTGCAGCTGCCACGCATGTTTCCAAATTAAAAGCACATAAGACCGAGATTACAAACAAACCTATGCAGACTTAGAAGTGCTTGTGCAATATGGTATTACTATGTGTCCACTGTCGCTTCAGCTGCTGTTTATTCTGTCCATCATTGTGTCCGTCACTCTGAAGCCTATTGTGAATAATCAGTGAACTCATTTGTAAAGGGCATAAGGGCATATAGTAAAGGCTGATACAAAATTAGTAATTGTCTAAATACATAAAGCTTTCTATCTTGTTTTGGGTGCTCCTTTTATTCCTTCCAGTCTGTAATGCGCAGCAACACTGAAATGTCCCCATTTGTGTTTTTTTCTGTGAAGCAAATAAAGGTTCCTCTTCCTGATCATATTTAAAGCTGAGGTCTACAGTATCACTTATAAGATATAACTTTCAAACCACAAATGAAATAACTATGTGATAGAGGTCAAATTTCTCTACTTCTCAAAAGTTCCGACACTAGTTTCCAAATGCATTCATTTTTTCCCTCTGTTACAAACGTTTTGAGCTAAACAGAAAACAGAAACGTGAGGAAAAAGAGAGGACCCTCAATCAGCTCCTAGCCCAAAGCTTCATTAGCGACTCGCATGGCTCTATCTTACAAGTATGTAAACAATGTTATGTTTTCTAATAAGATAAAAACAGCATGATCTAGTATGTATTTTAAACATTTACAAGACTTTTTTTCTGTAAAGTTAGGTTCCCCACCTTTAATTATAACCGTCACTATCAACTTCTCTATTTAAAAACCACAACATATCCCAGGCACATTTTTACAGAGCTGCTAACGAGTTGTGAAGTAGTTTTAAATCTTCTAATAAACATTCTTCGATTACGACGGGTGAACACGTATATTGATAGAATTCTTGAACGGAATGCCACTCATACCAAGACACAAGAAGACTGCTTGTTTGTCCTTTGCAGAGAGCTCCTATAACAGAGCTTCTGCTGTGGTCTGGGTGGTCAGACGGATCAGTTATCTGCTGATATCGCCCTCTGCTCCATGACGCTCCAGGCTCAACCCTTAAGGGCACATTTTAAATCACAGGCCCATAACAACAGGAGCAAAGAGCATTATTCCAGTTGTTATTTATTGTCCGTTTGCAACTGTGTGGAGCCCGCCCAATAGAAGCTGTGTTTAATTACACAGTAAAACCAACGACGATCTCTGCACACAGTAGCTGCACTCATCGCAAAGACACTGGAAATGTGTGGAATAAACGGGAACGACTAGACACAATAAATCTTTTTGTGTCATCTGCTGTTTTGGAGCGATTTCATTTTTATTGTGCCATAGACTGTCGACCAAATCCAAAACAACATCTGGCTGTAGAGGCACGCTTGGAAATCACATTGTCGAATTCCACACAAACGAGAAGCGGCCCGTTAACACAAATGTGGCAGAAGCGGAATTGGTTTAATTTGAACTCTCGAAAGAGCCTGTGCCTAAAATCAGCTCTTGATGGGAAGAGATTTCTGTGGCTCTTTACAATCATGCACTTGTCTTTGCGATCCAGATACGATCCTTTAAGAGATCCTATATTCGTCCCAGAGTGGGGAAATTTCAGTGTTGCATCACCAGTTACAGAACAGTATATGAGCACACAGCACAGGGTAAATGAACACAGCTCTATACTAATCTCTATACTAATGATAATTAACAAAATAAAATCACTAACTTTAGCATAATAAGGAAGCAGTCTGTAATCTATAATAAGAAGCAAGAATTAAGTGCATGATCTCTGACTTTAATCGAATAAAGAAGCACGTGTGAGTCAGGGCCGCAGTGAACTCTGGGTAAGATCCAGATCGGCTGCTGTTTCAGCAGAGCTGCACATTCTCAGAGTTGGCTGTGACAGCTCGATGTGCTCCTCCACTTATTTTATATCACTTTTCCTTCATACGTAAGTTGTGCATAATAAACATGTGGTGAAATATGAAAAATATGAAGAAATGCGCTTCTTGTCGTTAGCTTTGAGTTGACAATGATATGAGGCGATACTTTTACAGTAACTCTTCGACCAGAAACACCTGGTTGTACAGCAGTTTAACCCTCTGTAAATGTTTCTGAAATGTGTGGGAATCATGTATGAGCCAATTGCTTTTTATATAGTTATAAAGTTTTATATTACAGTATACGACAAGACCACTTTTATACTTGTATGTGATTTTAACTTGGTATTATCAGGCAAAACTGTATGAGAAAGCCTGGGATATACTGCTGAAAGTTAAGTATTTTTGCTTTTGATGTAACTATTGCAGCAAAAAACAAGTACAGGGCCATTTAGATTCACATCTTTGCAGTGTTTTACCTTTATTGTGAGCTTCCAGCTGTGACAATGAATTGACAGCCACCTTGCAGAGGGAACAGTAAAGGAGCTTCTTGGCCTTGTCCTCTTCTGTCTCTGGGCTTGACGTGCTGTTGGGGGCTGTGGGTCCAGACATGGGTTGCTCTGAGCTGGAACTGCCGGTGCTGCTGCTGCTGGTGCCTCCACAACCAGGAGAGTCGCCCTCTCTGGGGGGCATGAGGGGCGGAGTGGGGGCAGACAGCATGGGGCAAACGGGAGGAAGAGGGCAGTCCAGAGGTGGTGTGGTTGGGTCGCTCATAGAAGGAAACAGGGGTCCGTTAATCTGCGGTTCGTGATGGGTTTCATCTGGAAAGAAAATTAATAATGCAATGATCATTGAAATTAGAATGAATAGCACGTTACACATGCTTTATTATTAACTTTATTGCCTGTTCTATGAAATATGCCTTCACCTTTCCCAATTAAATATGGACATCCCAGCAATACAATCATTTTATAGGACAAAACATGTGCTCTGTTTGAGCAACAGTTTAATATGGGGCTTTTGAAGCACTGACTGTGATCTCCTCGTGATGTGGTCTCTTATTAAAATGTTGCTTCCACAGCCAAAAGGAAAACTGTGGCCCATTGACTTGGCGCCTTCCCACACACCTGTTGTTTTTAACTGGGGTCGAAACCAAATGCCACTTGCTTTGTCACAGAGCATTACACAAAGTCCAACGTAAATATCATTAGTGGGGGCCCTCGCAGGCGTCTAGCATTTCAGAGCCATTAGTCCAGGGTGGATTGTCATTGTTGTGGTCACATGGCATGGGGTTTTTTAAATAAAGGAATTTATGTTTATACATATATTTGAGCACACATGTTTTTGGTCAACCACTCCCTACGCAATGACTCTGGTATTCCCCATGCAGTGGGCGTTGGCTGAATAAAGACCCCCTAATTTTGGGTGGTATAGTCAGAACCCCCTCCATGAAGAGGGGCCTCCTCCCAAACCCCAAAGGATGAGGAGCTGAGCTCAGACCACGGAAAAGCCCATGGATCATTGTATTAGAGCAAAAACACCATCTGTAAACCAAACACGTATTATCATTAACAGCTCAATTTCCTTTTACTTTCCCACAATAGTGTCACCTGATAGTCCATAAGGAACATTCGGCACATTATTCAACACTTTTTCACAAGAAATGACAGCACATTTCCTGTAGCTGCTCTGTTGCATCATCCAGAGTTAGATGCCATCTGAATGCTTTCCAT
Source organism: Pomatoschistus microps (assembly GCA_029875035.1). NCBI lineage: Eukaryota > Metazoa > Chordata > Actinopteri > Gobiiformes > Gobiidae > Pomatoschistus > Pomatoschistus microps. The sequence continues at coordinate 2,572 of JAPMNZ010934903.1, read as the reverse complement.
TCCACTGGTTTCCTAGATCGAGATCTGTTCTCTTTCCACATTGGAAGCTTCCACCGCTGCTGTCAAGCAGATGTTTTTTTAAGCAGAGAAATAAATTATACATATACTATATTTCTGACAGTGAGAAGTCTATAAACTGGTATGAGATCAAAGTACTCTGCAAGGTAGGGAACTCTTGGAGGAGATTTGTGGTTCTTAATGTGCCTACTTGCTCTGCCAGGCACAGACTGGACTAGTTTAAGTCTTTAGAGGCTTTACCCAAGTGTTCCAGTCCGAGTGGTTAAAGACTGAAAAACTACATCCTTATGATAGTTTTATTTCTGAATGCCCACACACATGCAAACATACATGACTATTATTATCATTGTAACAAGAAAAAACATCCCCACAACACAACACATGTGGTTTGAGTTTCAGCTTCGGCCCTGTTGGCCAAATAGAAGATGAACAAGCTGCTGGAGATGTGCCATCACAAACCATCACATCCAGTCATTCTAACCTGAAACAGAGAACGTCTGCCTGGCTCAAGTATATTTGAACAAGTTTAGTGAGAGCTCTGGTTTCTCTCTGCTCAGTCACTGTCATTACAATCAGGATTAACTCACAAGACCTTTTTGCACTCTAAAGTGAAACACTACAGAAGCAATGATGAATTGTCACACTTCTTCCCTGATTGCCCTGAATAAAGTCATCCTGAGGTACTTGGCTGTGCTGCTGTGGGATATGCTCTAATTAAACATTGATAAGGCAGTTAGCCGACCTTCCACACGCAGCAACCTCACAGCTACAGAGAACGTCATTACTGAAGAGCAGGTCAGTGTGAGAATAACTCAGTCCAGATGTGTTTCCCAGGGTGTCCACGGCGACTTAATCCCACCAGGAAATGAAAGAATTGTACAATACACAGAGTGGTGAAGAAGCAGCTTCTAAATCTTCCAAACTCACAAGGGATTTGTGACTTGCTACTACAGCCTGTCTTCCATTTATAATCCATCCATCCATCCATCCATCCATCCATCCATCCATCCATCCATCCATCCATCCATCCATCCATCCATCCATCCATCCATCCATCCATCCATCCATCCATCCATCCATCCATCCATCCATCCATCCATCCATCTATCTATCTATCTATCTATCTATCTATCTATCTATCTATCTATATATATATATATATATATAGAAAGTTGAATAACATAATTAAATGGAGTAATTGCAAACAACACAACATATACATATGTTGAAACTGTTAAAAGCACTGAAGGTGCAACAATGGATAGCGTCTGTGAAAGCCAATCAGTCAATCAAAAAAAAAAAAAGCGTATTTTGAATTGTAAAAAGGACTTGAGACCCATTCAGTGTATGGATCACATGCAAAAATGCCATAAACAGCCTGGTTTGTAATGTTCAATTACCAACACCGATGAATGGAGACAGTGTGCAGGTCAATGTCAGCAAAGCAAAGTGATCTGTGACACAGAAGTAGCAGAGGCAGGATTATCCCGTCTGCCACTGGTGCCCCTTAATGCCCCAACTTAATCATTAACAAGCTACAAGAAACCCAATGCTAGCTTTACAAACTCATCTATAATTCAGTGTTTTGTGCATTTTTACTTTTGGCCTATTGGAAATAATCCACTAAGCAGTCACAGGCTAAAGGAGGCTTGCATTTTTGGGTATTGCTGATATTTAAAGCTTTGTTTACAAAAATGAAAACACAGGGTATGATACAGACACACTTTAAGAACCTATATGAGCTTTATGCAACACAACCTACAGTCAGCCATATAAGTCCTAACAAGTCATCTGTTTAATTGACCTTATGAGTGTGTGTGTATAGCTATATGTGTGTGTGTGTTTATATATATATATATATATATATTTGTGTGCATGTGCATGCATGTGTGTGTGTGAGTAAGGCGAGAGCAGAGTAAACAGCTGCCTCAACATCTCCCACTGGTCCGGGCCAAACCCTTCTCTCAACACACCAAAGACCACAAAGCCGCACTGGCCTCTTCTTTAGGGGACAAGCTCACCACCGACGTACAGGAAGATCAGTGGCTATTCTGATCGCGATAATACGTTTTACAACAGATGCCCTTCCTGGTGCAACCTGATACATACATGAACCGACAGACACACGCTAAGAAGATGAAATGAATTTAAGTAGCATTGTACGACTTATTTTACAAAAAAATATATAATTCATAATTTATCTTTATATATATATTTCTTAAAGAGTGCCCGAGGATTAAATCAATAAAATCTTGTTGGCACAATGATTTGACTGATTGTCTATTATTAAATCTGTTTATGGGCTTTAGGATTTATTGGCTGATTAGTATTATTATTGTATTTGTTTAAAGCAGGTTAACCACCTGGATTTGTGCTGTTTAGAGCTTTAACATGAAGTATGACATAATCATACTGATTAGGTGAAATTGTCTGAAAGATGAAATAGTCTCTCACTGGCTGAATTCTAGCCTGGTCGTACCACACCATAGTACAAATTACATTTCATACTAAGGTCTGGAATTGCTCCATTGAGCTCAGTTTACAGGTGGGAGGG
>JAPMNZ010934899.1:0-11877 GCA_029875035.1 Pomatoschistus microps | reverse complement strand
CTGTAGCCACAGCTGCCCTGGGGCACACTGACAGAAGCGAGGCAACCAGTATGTGCCATCGGCCGCTCTGACCACCACCAACCATTCACAGGCGAGACACTTCACCGGCAGTTTCACCCTAAGACACTTCACCCCAACGACAGTTTAGCACTTTACAGCCGCAGCCGCCCCACTGTGGCTGGTGTTCCCAGAGGTTAAGTGTCTTGCCAAGGACACAACAACAGCAGAGATCAGTGGGAACTGGTGGAGAAGCTCTACCAACTGAGCCACTGTCGCCTCATATGATTGACCAATCAGACTCCACCATGCCTTAGCAACCATGTTAGCAAAACGTTTGTTTGCATCTGACCCTGTTACGGTGCAAAGCTGAACCCGTCGGAACAAACAAACTTATCTATGGCAGACGCAGTAAATGCTGAGGTGGGCAGCTGTGTTTTGTCATGATATAAAACTACCTAGTCATTTCCTCATTACGTGGCTGTGGATTCACATCAGGATGAAAGAATGTGGGGAGGAGAGGCGGATGAGGAGTTGGGGACTCTTTCAGCCAGGTAAACACAAACAGACTACAATCATTTGCCCACAATGCCATTGCCTAATTGTTATTAAAAATACTTAAAGACCAGACCATAACAGATTTTAAAATGGGTTAGTCATTTTAGTTAGGGGCAGATTTGGAAAAAATATTGTTTGTCTGGGGCCACAACTCTTTTTGGCTATACATTTGGCTATCCATTGTTTTCTTTGTTCTTCCCCCATTTAAATGTTTAATAATCTAAACACATTCACTACACTGACAATATGTAAATAGCATATGTAATTTGTATTAATGATTAACATGTGTCTTTTTGTGCAGGTGTGTGATCTGTATGATGGACTTTGTGTATGGAGACCCCATTCGGTTCCTGCCCTGCATGCACATTTACCACATGGACTGTATAGATGACTGGCTGATGAGGTCCTTTACCTGCCCTTCCTGCATGGAGCCTGTGGATGCCGCTCTGCTGTCCTCCTATGAGACCAACTGACCCACATGGACACAGTGTGTGCTTGTCTTTACAGTGCCTGGGGCTAGTCAGGAGTCAGCACACAGCATTATATCATGTACACTAAACTAAAGGACATGCTCAGCATCATGTGGATGTGTAGCTGTGAAGTGGACATTGCAACGTAGATTTATTTTAGAGTGAATTAATTTTGTGTTGGTCACTTTTTATGTGGACATGCTCCATGTTCCTTTGACCTGCTGGACAGGACATTAATTTGAGTTATAGAAGAATTTAGCAATTGGAGCAACACGGATGATTAATATTTAAACTTTTCAATCATGGAACACTAGTGGAAATTATTATATTTCAAAGTGTCTAAATATTTATAAAACTGTTATGATTTCTAGTTGGCTTAAAGCATACTTGGTTTTGTGATGTGGATCCTGTTTTTGGGTTGAGGTACAGGATGGAGACAAGCACAAAGAATCCCTCTTGTCTTATGATTTAGTTTATTGATTTGTGAAATTTGAAGATTGTCATTGTAAATATACAATGGCTTTCTTGTGTTTTAGCAACACAGATTCAGATGAGTGAGCTCTTCAGTCTATATAGAGATGGCTTTTCAAAGTACAAAGGCAATTGTACATGTATATACAGTAGCCCCATGGTCTTCAAATCATTGAAACGGTATTGAATTTGATGTAGCCAAATTTAGGGACTTAAAAGCTTACAATTGGACTAAAATATTATTGTAAGCCACATTATCCTGCGCTCTGAAGTGTTTTGAATTGCCTCAAACTTTTGAATTGGTCGAATTCAAAGAACAGTCATATAATCATTTGTTTTTGCTTACCCCCCATGATGGCAATATATTTTCCCATTTTCCATTTTAAATGTAATTAAAAGGGTCTTAAATTTGACTTGAGCAAACCTGGGGCTACCCTGTTATCTAACGAGCACAACATTTAATGCATCTACTGCCTTATGTGATTATTTTCAAGAGATCCTCTGATGCGGCAAAAAATCAATTCAAATAGAGCAATTGGAAGCACCTTGAGCTTCTAAACAAAGCAAATAGTAAAACAGGTTGTACAGAAAAGACTTTTTCACCCTTTGTGAAATGTGTTGTGAGAGGTGATCTGCCATTTCCCACTTGATACACTAGGATTTTGGGATGAATAATTCAACTTCTAATAATCATTGATTGGTCGTTGTTATGCATTTTAATTTCTATGCAATGTATAAATGTAAAATGATTACTACTAGAAGCAAACTTAAGAATCATTCAGGAAAAACATGTTCATATTTTATATTTTTTCTGCCATAGGAGAAGAAAGTAGTACAAACAACAATGGTGGTACTACGCTTACGCTTTGTCCTCGTGACTTTGGTTCCTGTTCATTGTACAAAAAAGCACAAAGTTGAATTGTTTAGATTCTGCCAGTCCACTTTGGCATCATTGTCCATAAAATATGCAGGAACTAACACACCATAAACTCTTCAGTGAAATCCTGTATTGGCCACTGTTGTGTGTGTGTGTGTGTGTGTGTGTGCGTGCGTGCGTGTTATCTGTGTTGTGACTAAGTCTGTTAATATTTGAGCCGCCCGTGGGTCTGAGGACTAGTGAGAACATCTCTATTACCAATACCACTTATACAGGTCCAGCAGCCATTCAAATTTTGCATTAAAACCATAGACCATATTTTTGGAATATATATATATATATATATATATATATATATGTAAACATCTGTATGTAAACTGGCTTGGTACTTGAGGATTAGCATCCCCCCTTAGTTCATCTCATTCTTATGTTCAATCAAAGTAAAGAAGAGCGGTCAAAACTGTATTTCTCTGTTCACGCAGTTGAGCAGGGGAGAGCACACATGTTTTCAACTGTTTTTGTGTACGTGTATTTAGCTATGGCTTTATGGAACTTACAGTGATAGGTTTATTGACTCTTTAATGAGCAATAAAAATGTTATGAAACAAAGAACCTGTTTTTAAACATAACTTTAAAACTTTCAGAGATTCAATGGAAAGCCTGCAGCAGACAGTGCATCTGGGACCGGCCACTTTCCTATTACCAAGTCTTCTACATCCATAATCAGACCAGTTGTTTTGTTGTTCATATTAAAAAATAATATATCAAACTCTGCAGACAAGGACAGGTTCCTTGTGGTATTAGGACAGAAATATACCATCCCATCCTATGTAAATTGAGACAACACAAGACGGCCACCAAAACTGCAAAGGCACTAGAATGCTATAGTCAATGGGTCTCCAGCCCATAACTGAGGAGCTATAGCTCGCCACCTCATTCTAAGTAGCTCTCCAATTGATTTTACAAATTATACAAATGCTTAAAAATGAAACTTCAATGTTATTGTCTTAAAACAAGAGTTCTCAGTGGGACAAACGGCTTCAGTAATATTTTAGCTCAGTCGCAACTTTAATAATTCTGTAAGGGACTGTTTTAGTAAATGTTATCAAATTTGAACTATAGTTTTAACTCCAACAAATGGTTAAGAAAAACTATAGTGTCTTACTTCATCTTTTTTTTTGCATGTTTATGCATCATTATAGACTTTCTTACAACTTCCTAATGGAGTCGCTCACTGCCATTTTTATTCCAAAAAAAGTCGCTCTCCATGGGAAAAGGTTGGAAACACGTGCTCTATTGGTCAGTGAATGACATTTTTGCAGTGCTCTTGTGGCTCATTGTTTTCCTTCATATTTGGACCTCCCTGGGCCTTATATGTTGCACGTATTGTACATGCAACAATGGCATATATCTCATTCAATTCAATTAAATGTATTTTTGTATAGCCCCAAATAACAACAGTAGTTATCTCTGAGGTCTTCACAAAACTATTGATTCGTATATTTCAATCCTGGTCATAATAATGGCAAACTGAATGTGTTGTATAAAAAGTGCACATGCAATCGCTATGTTGAGCCATGACACTGGAGGATGGAAAGACATACAGTCCCCTGTGCTCCTCAGAGCTGTGGTTTTTGTCAGGATTCAAGCTGCAGCGTTCTGAATATAGCGCTTCTTTGGAGACCCCATTGAGCATGCTCATTTCTCTGTGGATCACCACTGTTTATATAAATGCTGATCCAAGGTGTCACCCAACTTTATTGATTCTGTTAGATTTGCTGTTGCATATAGTTAATTTTCGCTACACCATCATTCATCAGTATAAATAATCAGGACACAGGATCATCTGAATGAACCTTGAATACGCCCCATTTGACTTAATAGAATATACTGTATACCAGTATTTCAAAGTGATTGAATGAAAGTTTTGTTTGAATGCTTAATTATTTACTTGTAAATATGGTATAAATATATTATGTACAGACAAAAATAAATTAACATTGCAGCAAATCTGTAAGTGATTGTATATTGTTAAGGATTGGTTGCAGTTTTACTACATCATTCCTAATATTAAGATAAGATTTATTTATCTCACAAAGGAGAAATTTACATGTCACATTGGCATGGATAGAGACACTAAGGTTGTGCAAAAGAAAGAAATTAAGACTTGATCATCAACAATAGTATGGTATAAATTGTATAAAGTATAATTTTCACTTTCAATTCACAGAATCATGCACTTCCAGAACACTATACCTGCATGATAATGGAAGATCAAACGGAGCCGAGCAGGTGGCCGCTTCTTCACCAGAAAGACAAAAGTCAAACGAGGTTTTTTCAAGATTTATTTCATTAAATACACGTCTTTACTGAAACTGTATGGACATTTTCTAAAATGCAATTCAATGGAGACATGGCTGTGTATTTGATATATATGACAAACATTCTTTTAACAGTTTCAAATGTAATTGATGTCATTGTCCTGTGCCATTTGGCTCAGAGATCATATGAAGATGTCGACCTCCTGCAGGTTATTTAGGCATTTGGGACTGTTTGATTACGAACATCATCCATATTTCATAATTCATTGGCCATGAATTGTATTAATTTAGCTTTAACTGTAGCCACGTGATGTTTCACTTCAATGCAGATCCGTCAGAAGAACGGCCGCTCAGCAGCTTGACCACACACGTGTGTGACCTTTGCCTGCTACCAGGTCCACCGGCAGATTTCCGTGGTTATCTCTTGCGGAGCACGGCGCGTGCTCCAGCAGGACGCGCACACATGCCCTCAAAGCCTTCGCGGGCAGAGTCATGGAGCACAGTGAGGCCGCACACGGGGTCCCGTACAGTGTGATCGGCCCCTGCGCAAAGGAGGGCTGCGACCAACTCCGAGTGTCCCCACTTCACGACCTGCACACATGTTACAACATGCATATTACATTGTGCCGTACAACTATCATGGAGGCGCATTATTATCTCTGAGGTGACACTGTCCCTCAAAAAGGTGATGCTGCGGGTCCGAAGAGGGTCTTTCTGCGGCCTGCAAGAGACACTACACCAAACGAATGCATCTAACCCCTACTGATTACATGTAAATTATTAATCCAGATCCACAATGTGTGGTATTATGTGGTTAACCGTGAGCCACGACTTCTGACTGCTGAGCCGCGACTCACAGTCAGAAGTGGTTAACGGGACGTGGAGAGCTATATAAACACATACCAGCTGATTATCACTCTATGAAGTGTCGCATTAATCAGAAACAACAACAAAATACCGTGAGAGGTTCCATCGGCTTCTTCCGAGTACTATCAACTTCAACTTTTTATATTAAATTCAATCTGTCTAAATGCTAAATTATTACTTTGAAGTGATTGATTTACCTCACATGAACGCCATTTCAAAACTTACGTATCTTGAGGTTGACCGAGGTCCTCTCTTGTAAATCAAGCAAAAATGATCATGTGAGTTTGTTATTATTATAGATCCATGGTTTTTATATGGCACTACCCTTTCCATTTCCGGCACATTTAAACTAGGAAGTCCGCAACATAGAAAATAAAATGCTTTGGCTTGGCACTGTCGATTGCAGTAAAAAATAAGTACAATTACTTATTTGGTCAAATTAGTTTATGCAAAATGTTGCTCAAGTGTTTTCACTTAATGCAATAAAATCAGTATTGTACAGGGTGCTATGATAATATTTATTATACAGCACTTATTTGCCAACCAAAAATATAAAATAGTGGAAATGAAGTGTATGGCAATTACTTAAAATATTTGACATCAAAGTTTGGACTGATTCACTTATTACTGTGAAGAGTGTGTAACATATCTGATAACTTGTAAACTATGCCTAGATCCAAATTGTGTCATTAATAATTCACAGATACCCCTAAAAAGTGTTTTTGATAACCGTGATACACGCTTGCCCTTTCTGAAACAGCCCCTGAAAAGCATCCACCATGGGTCTATAATAATCCACACATTCTTGTAAACTCTTGCTGATGAATTTCACTAGACGTAAAAAATAATAAAAGCTAAGAAATACCAACAACACAATACTTATGCATTAAGAAAATTGGAAATGATCTATCTTAGAACGTTTAAAAATAAAGTACTTACGTGATACGACATAAGAAAAGAAGTAGAAATAGATTAAAAATAAATTAAATTGTGTTGGCCTATATGTATTAACTTGAACACGATAAAACACATATGTCTTCTTTTAGTCCATTTGAAACGGATAGGTACATTTGCGTTACTTAGTCAGATAAGACAATGGACAATCATGAGGAAGTTATAGAGCACATGCTTATGAAAAGCATACATTGCATTTTTTTCATTACTTCACTCGATTGATTTCTCACACCCACCTGCAGCCAGATAATTCCACCCATGAATAAATACATTATAATTCTGACCTGGAGGGCAGTTCTTTTGTAGATATTTAATCCATTTATTGATGCTCCTCTTTCAATGCACTTAAAGACTTCAGTAAGATTTCCGTTAGCAGAGGCATCGCAAAGCTCATCTTGAATAGATTTTTGAGCCATATTTAACGAATAGGAAACATAAAGGCTCAAAAGAAAAAGAGTGAACAAGGGTGAAAGCTATTAATGCTGACAAAGTTATATATAGCATTTCAGGAAGACCTCCTTCAGTGACGTTCTCTACCTGGGGGGGGGGGTTTGAAAGTGCCCCTGCTTTAACTCGCGGGCCATTATCCTGTAGTTATGAAACACTGAATGTATATTACCTGAATGAGGAACGAAGGCTCTTTTGACATTGGTGTTGAGAGTGCAATACACCCATGGATCTATTATAACGGAATACACCTCGAAACAATCGATTATATAATAGATCCATGAGAACAATTGAATAAAATACCCCTAACAAACATAGAAAATGCTTCAATGCCTCGGTGTCACGGTGGCAGCAATATTACATTTTTGAAACTCTGCCCAAAATCAGACTGATAACTCTGATTGGATAAACGACAACGTTCTCATCACGTCCACTCCCACCCATGGACTGTCCCACCCTGTTTTTTATATTGCATCAGTCTGATGTCGTCAGTGAATTGAAGACAAATACGATAATGGAGTATTTTGATGAACTCCGAATCGTGGATTTAGACATCCATAACTTAGAACAACACGATATTGTGCTTCTGCGGACCGTTATTATAATAGATCAATGCTGCGGACTGATTACATTTCATTTGATTATGGCGCCCCTTACAGGTATAAGTGAGAATAACTGCAAGCTGGATAAACCTAGCCTGGTGAGACCAGAATGATTCCCCTCTGTATTTTTTTATCCAGCGGGGGATCAGCGGTGAGTCTGGATTTTTCCAGGCTAGGATAAACTGGCAAGTTAATCTAAAAATGTAGACGGAAGGTCAGGTTAAAAAAAAGTGCGAAAAGCTCGGGTGCACTCAGGACAGTGACCCCGAAGTTGGAAGTTGGAGGTCCAGAAATGTGCAGTGCAAAGAACAGCAAAGATACTGCGCAGAACCCTCAAGCTGCCTGGCCTCTGGTAGAGGGATACCCGTTCGTGGGGGGGTTCAAGTCGCATTTTTTATTTATTTTTATTTTTTTATATATACGTTGTAAATAGTCACTCCTAACAATGCAAATACAATTCATGTATGCTGTAAGTGTTTTATGGTCCTGTTATCACAATAGTACGTTGGCTGAGTTATAGAGCTTAATGAGTTATTAAGCAATAGTTTTACATGTGTAGATAATTTGTATTATTTTGTAAAAGCGACATTATGATATATCCATGATTCCAGTTAAAGCTCCTCAAAACATTAACAGTAGTCCACGACATCGCTTTACATCAACCGCCGCCCCTTTACGCCAGCCGTAAAGCGATGGACTTGCTCACAATAATGATACGAGACAACTGAACAATATAACCTTTCTTTTATAGATTTTGGACTTTTAAATTGTGCTATAACATTTATGCATCAACGTTGTGATTGGTGATAAACTCTGTATTGTCAACACGTTCTTGGAACATATTTGAGTAGTTGTGCCCCCTCTGTGTGGCCAGAAACGACGTGAAGCAGTGGACGGGGATTGTATTTAGCCAGTCATTGCAATGGCCTCCGAAAGCAGCGATAACAACATGGACAGAGAAATGATTCTGGCTGACTTTCAGGTCTGTTTTTTTGGTGTAAATATTACCATTTGTGTGTTTATTAAATTGACTTCGATGTCAATACGAAACCAAACTTCTAGGCAGAGAGAGCAAACCTGCTAACACCGTAAAACATGAGCCGGGGTAGCTAGCTGCTGTTAACCCCTCGAAGCTAACATACTGACAGCTTGCTAACCGAAATACTACACCATTATGGGAAATACGATGTAATCTAACGTATTCTGACAATATATTACAGTTTCTCCCTTCTTTAGTTCGTATCCCAGGGGTTTTTTTAGTATACAAATTTACGCTATTCATCGGGATTCATATTTCTGAAGTTGTTTACATGGCCAGGATTTCAAGGAGCCAGTTCTCATAGAAATGTAGCAACACTGCTTCAGAACTATACAGATATGGGTACAACACAGTTTGTTAAAATGATGTAACCAATACAGTGGTAGTAGTGGCGATAATTAATCTTGTTTAACCCATTGTCTTGGTCTTTAGCAGTACAGTACGAGACAATTTGGGCTTTTATTATGTAGTCTGTTGAGTAGTTTTTGACATGTAAAATGTAGCGATTCATATTATTTCAGATTATGGAAAATTGTCATAATTATAGGTAGTAGTACTTTGGTTCTGACTATTAACAAGCAATCAAATGCAGCTCAATTTTGGTTTCTAGATCCCAAACTGACAATTTGAACATTGCTCTAATGTTAAAAGTTGAAAGACCAATGTTATAACCTATTTAAATTGTATTATTAGTATTGTTATTCTTTTTACAGGCCTGCACTGGGATTGACAACATTGCAGAAGCAATCACACTATTAGAACTTAATAACTGGGATTTAGTGGTAAGTGCTTTGGAACGTTATCACTATTTCATAGCAACGTGGCTAAAGACAAGAGGCTAAAGTAATATTGACAATTTTATATTATTTAAATCTTTACATTGAACAACAATATAAACACATTTAGTTTTTGCTCAAATTTGTCATTAGCAAAACGAAATTAAAATAGAGTACACCTAAGATCATGTGTCTTGAAAATTGTTCAGAAATCTGAATCAGTTTGCTTAACCAAAGAATTATAGAATCTCATCTGTAGGTCGTCATTCTCATTGGGGTCTCGATCTGACAGTAGATTTTTGTCGTAATTGACTTGAGTGGGCAAAGGCTCACATTTGATTGGTCTGTAAGTAAATGAAGCAAAATTCAACATATTCGATGGGCCTTTTGTAGTTGTCATATCAGCATCTGCCACACAAGTCAGGTGGGATGGATTAGCAAAGGAGAAGGGCTCTCTACATTTGGACAAGCATGCGAACAATATTTAAGAGAAATGGTCTTTGTGTAAACATTTGTTAGATATTTTGAGTTCAGCTAATTGATATATATTTATACGCCAGTGTAATTTATTTTTGTTCAGTGTATTACACACAATATGAAATCTCTATTGATATAAGTTCTTAGTAATGAATTAATTAAGTAAGTAATTCATGGAAATTATTTGTTGCAAGTTGTGCATGTGCAGGTCAAGATGCTTAACAAAACAGCATGAAAAGTAAATCAAAAACAAATAACATCTCTTAGTGCTGTTACCTCCATATGAAATAAAATACCAAATATTTTTTAGTATTATATATTGTGTATTATACTTTATTCTAAAGAGTGGGTTCCCTTTGTATTTCTTTTAACTTACTTTGAAAAAAAAACGGATGACTGTGCATTACAGAACAATTGAGTGGAGTTTAGACAAAGGCTTTGTCTGAAGTGGACATAGTGAATCAAGTAAACACATTTCACTAAAACACAGTCAAAACTAATCTAAAAATTAGTTATACCATTTTATGACTTTTATCATTATTCTTCCTGATTATAGATCACGACATCCTGCTAGAGAATTCCATAGCTGTTGCATTAGCACTATGCGCTCAAACAATATTATATAACACGGTAAAACATAGTCATTATAATTGTATTAATCAATTTTAATCATTTATGGTCAAAAAATCATTATTTTTTTCAGTTTTTTGACTCTTCCTAGCACATTGTAGTTTTTGAACTCTGCTCTATTTCCTGTGAATTGTACAATATATAATTTTTAACTTTTCTTCACAAACTGTGGCTTTGTTAGTATAAAGCAACATTTAAAACCGGTTTCTACCAAACATACGCACCAAATTCCAAATTGGCAGACACAAATTTTTTTATTTTGATCGTCATCTCAATCACATCCAGTCTGAGATCAAATTTATCAAAATAAAGTTGAATTAACTGTTGGATTTTCCCCTTCCTTTATAGGCTGCTATCAATGGAGTGATACCACAAGAAAATGGAATATTGCAAAGGTAATTTTTTTCAATTATATTTTTCAAGCTGTAATTCTTTGCATTGAAGCTATGGAATAGGTCATGTGAGCGACGCGATGTAGATAAATGTATTTGTTTGCGCACTTCAACCTCCATTGCATCATAGTCTAAAACCTACTGAAAAGATCAATCTGTTACCAAACTCTATTACTCCCAAGTCAATAGAGAGTGAATCAGTCCACCGGTGTGAGGTAAGAGTCAAAGCTTATGATGGTGCAATTCAATTCAATTAAATGTATTCTTGTATAGCCCCAAATCACAAGAGTAGTATTTCTAAGAGGACTTCACAAAAAATTTGAAATTGTCAACACAGACAAATTAAAACTCTCAAACCTAGTGGGAGAAAAGTGAGAAAGCTCGGGGGGGTCCACATTGAGAGAGGGATATTCTCGACACGGACGGGCGGACTATAGATCCAGGACCCTGCGCGTTACTTTTGCATTTCCACCAGCGTTGAAGCTAGGTATTGCGTTCTATTTTCGGACCGCCTCAGGAGCCGTTCCAATGACGGGCCGAAGCTAAACCCATGACGTGACGCAAGATTTTCAGTAACTTCGAGAGAGCAGCAACACCACGATCGTCTCGGAGTCCTCCATTGTTTGAGGGTGTAATGTTTTTCCTGGTTTTATGCGTGAGTCGAGCGTAAATGAGGTCACGGTAGCCGTGGTATGAAAAGCCCACCCACTTAAAGAGGCACTATGGAAAAGCACGCGTACTTGACCGGCTTGTGTCGCGTTGTGGAGAGTGGTGTAGTGCCGATACTGTGGAAAAGCGGCATTAAGCTACAGAACGAGGACCAAGGCTACGCAGCGCAGGACTGAAGCAGCTCCCAGGTGGGGAGGGGGTGCAGCCCATAAAGAACCCTTATCTTATCTTATCTTATCTTGTGTTCCAGGGGGGTCAAAACGTAACTATTCAGATCTAGCCTAGAAAGTGGGACAACTCAGAAACGCTGCTCAGCGGGGCGCTTTTTCA
>JAPMNZ010934871.1:0-11982 GCA_029875035.1 Pomatoschistus microps | reverse complement strand
GTGTATATAGTATCGGGTGAGCAGATTTTTCCCACCCTCTTTCCAGGTTTTTGAATTGTATTTCCCCCCTTCTCATTAGGAGGATAAAACCAAGAACCCAAAGTAAACAAACGTGAAAGAGGACGGTATGGGAGGTGCAGTCTGCAGGTGATGTGACCACAGCTGCTGCAGTAGTTCAAAACAAACTGTCTTTGATTGAAGGCAGTTCAAACACAAAGCAGCTGAATCACCTCACACATGAAAGAGAACAGACAATATCAAACTTTCCCATCTCTCCCACCAGCACCTGAACACACCATCGTGTAATCCCAGGCTGATGGAGACATATAAACCACCACTGTACTTACATCATGGAGCAATTACTGCGATAACGGATGTCCAGAAGGGAAACACTTCAAATAAAACACAAGGGGAGATAAAAATGTCAACAGAAATGTCAAATAGATAGTTAGTATAAATGTCTAGGGATTGTAAAACGCCTCCAGATATACGCTGCTTTTAGGACCAGCATGAGTAGGTAAATATAACGTTATTAATTCACACACAAAAATAAATCAAGACAAAATATAATCACTAGGTAAGATATAATGAAGTGCTTAATGTAAGTCGTATTAATGTGTATTTGACAGTATTTTTAATGTATTTATCTATTTAGTTACACAATAAATACACAGGCACAGACAAGGAATTTCTTAATGAATAAAGTCTAGTGCTGTTAAAATAAACCTTGCAATTTCCAATTTTTGGACATATTTTTTAGCTCTAAATAGATAGAATGTTTTATTATTTCATGCGTGAAGGTTTTTTGATGGTTGCCAAGGACATTACGTCAGCTGAACAACTATAGCCAATGGAATTTTGCTGTTTGGGTTCACAACATTTGAGATTCCGAATGAGATTTTGCTTAATTTTGTGCAGCCAATATACAGCACACAAACCCATATTCCATCCTGTTAGCATCGTTCTGCGCAGAGTTCTCATAGATCAAAGACAGATATTGATGTTTTGGATGTTGTTGCGCCGCAGGGCTGTGTTTGGGACAGAGAAGACGAGGCCGAGATGAAACGTCCTGTCAGAGCGTTTCTATGAGAGCAGCACAAGACGAATGGACCAGAGACTCGGGACACAAAAGCAGAGATACTGAGGGGAAAGATGAGACCAGCGCATGCAGCCAATCACGGCGCTCGACAGGACTGTTATAGAAGAGAGCAGAGGGTAAAGTCAGGTTCACTTACAAACAAATTACACTTTCTTGAGGCTCTCTTTGGGGGAAATTTGCATTCTTGTATGTTGGGACTGTTGGGCCATTTTTTTTTAGCAGAATTTTAATAACATTTATGACTGTAGAAATACACGTTCACATAAAACATCTAAAGGGCTTTTGATCTTTGGTATGGAGGAATACCTTCTCTGCATGGTCACGGGCAGAATATGCAAACTTGGTCACAAAGTTGCAAGTTTTGGAGGTGAATGAGAAATGATGGTAAAAGATCAGTCAGTGAAAAGTCCAATAAGTATTTTTTTGGAGTTCACTGGGACCCTCTTAAAGCAGGTCTTGCATAAACTTTCCTCATTTATGAATTTTAAGAATCCATTGGAAACTTGGCTTTTGAAAGTCTATAAGAAATAACACAAACTATGTTCCAAAAATGCTAACATTCAAAATGACAGAAACAGAGCTAACCATGAAATAGCATTACAGAGAATGATGGGATTTGTTCAGAGATTAAATTCTGAAATACAATATGGACAATTTAATAGTCTCATTTTAGCCAGAGGAAAAAGCCAGTCCAAAAGCAAACACACCATTTATGAAAATACTATCCACTACAAATCCACTACACAATCCGCAAAATAAACTCTATAATTAGCTATAGATATATAATTGTTTTCCCGTATGGTTCAGAAATCAAATAACAAGGTAAAAAGTGTCCTGGGAAGTTTGTGGTTGGAATTATATCTGTTTTATAACAAATTCACTTATATTATTAGGAGCTGGAGTAGATAGGACGTAGCGGTCAGACTGGCAGGCAAGAGGAGCTGACATGTTACCCTCACAGACCACGGCCAGATCCTCGCCACATGAAACAGCACTGCCGACGACCACGTTATGGCTGCGCTGAGACCGGGTTATTATGTTACTGCTGTAGGTAAGTCTGAAGCAATTCTACACAAGACTAAACACAAATGTATCTTTAAACCAGGTCGCAACCAGATCAAGCAATTGAAGATTTCCAGTATATAATTCTATCTTAACAAACTAAACTTGAATCAATGTAGAGAACACATGGATTCAAAACGGAAGATTTAAATGCAATTCACTACAATAAAAAGTCCTTAGTATTTTAAAATGCTGGTGCCAACAAAACAAAAACAAAAACCTGGGTCAGATCAAATGGCTCCTGATTATTTATATTATTCAGATCACTGATGGCTGGTGAATTCATGCACTGCAGCTTTGATGTGAAATGTTTTCTTCTACCAAAATGGGGGCTTTGCATAAAAGAATTGAGAGGCACTGGCTTAAATATACATAATTGAATGTAATGACTTAAGTGTTTGAACCTGCCTGAGCACAAGTAACCTACATTTTCACTATATTATCTGATAAATGAAATATACCATACAAGAAATGACATAAGGCCAGGGTCCCCAACTTTCAAAACCACAAATACTGTTTAATAATAGAAGCCAGCGAACTCATTTATTGTTCTATCACTGGTTTTCACATGCATCTATTTTTAAGCCTCAGTCACATCTGTAGATCAGCTTTTTTCACCCGAAAAAGTAAAAAAAGAGAGGAGCACCCCCACTCAGCAAAAGATAACATGTTTTTCTAATAGGGTGAAGACAGCATGTGGTTCGGTTTGTTCACGGAATTTGACGACAAGACTCTTTCTGTTGCAAAAAAAACAAAAAGTATTACCAGGAATCAATGTTCCCCAGCTTTAATATGATTATACCTGTATGTTTATGTTCTTTTTTTTGCTGTAATTATTTCATAGTTTGATTCTCTACATGCATCTTTCAACACATCTCCTACTCCTTTTTGAGAGCCACTGTTACAAAGTTATACACACATGCTCTGAATACCACAACCACAGCCTGTTTCTAGTCCAGTAACTTCGACCTTGTTCCTTCATTGACTGGTTGTGTTAGCGTGTCTGTGAGCCGTATTCAAAAGCTGCGACTCCCTTTTGGCCCATGTTTATTGACCGAGATAAAGATTGCCATTGCCCTCACAACGCCAACCTACTTCCTGCTCGCACCGCACAGGGAGGACGAGAAACGCACTTAAGCTTTGGCAATGTCAAGCCCATCCTATCAGGCCAATAAAGCTCTGTGAATGGATTAGATAGAACTGGCACGCCAACTTGTAGGTCAGATCAACTTCCCCGCTTTCCCGAGAGAATTCCCAGTCCTCCTTTAACATGGTAATGCGCTTAGTGTTCTTAAGAGACTATAAAAAGCATTTAAAAGCAATGTGATTTTTAATTTGATGTTCATATAGGAGGACCAAATGTGTCTTGTCTCATCGGATGCATACTTAGAAGCTTAGGAAAAATGTAACAAAGAAATATTCGTAATCAGAGACCATTATTGATAGATGGATGATTTGTACATGTCCCTATTGAACAAAAATAATCTAAAGAGGATAGTGTTGAAACTGGATTTATACTAATATATACTGATATTAATGAGTGCAGTCTACGCTACATATGGTACCACTGTTGTTTATACAGAAACTACTAGTACTTTAAGAGCAGTGGAGACAGGGAGCTGCTGGTATCCAAGAGAATCAATGTGGTCGTGGACAAAAGGGGCGGCTCAGTGGTAGAGTGGTTAGCATTCTGACTTTTCAACAAGAAGGCCCTGTGTTCCAAACCCAGTCGAGACAGTGTACCTTAAATTTTACATATAAAAAAAAGAAACTATACAGAGTTGACAGTGCTTATTAGAGGCGGCTACCACTATAAAATCGTCTCCTCTTTTTAAGTATCAACACTCGCTCAGTTGAGGATCTAGTCTCAATATTAGTTAGTATTGATTCAAACCTCTGGATACTATTGAAAACCTTAAAAGAAGAAGCTTGTTGAATGATTACGACCTCTTGAATATAGGGAGTTTTGAAGTCAGGCAATACAGGAACGAGCTGCTTGGGCCAGAAAAACTCAAAGAAATTGCCAAAGAATACATCACCAGAAAAGGACAACTTTGCAGCATTTATGGGAGAAAATTATGACCCAGCAGCTTTAGAATGTCTACTTTTCATTTCTAACTTGCTTTCTAACATAACTTGCTCCAAGACACTACATGGCACAATAAACAGCCTGGAAATAATCTAAAACATATTCCCCAATGCGGTAGCTACTGGAGGCATTTCTGTGGGGCAGTTTGCTTCAAAGTTCAAAATAATCCAGGTTTTGTGTTTCATTTTTCAGTTTCTTGCCTGATTTCAAGTATTGCCGACCGTTTGGCTGAGATTGTGGTGGAGAAGTGGCCTACCCACACTGACCGATAACAGCAGCCTTCAGCCTATGGAGTTTAGACAGACTGTATATTAACAGCAAGGCCCTGAAGGAAGCATCGGATCTGTTTATTTTCAATGGACGAATGCCACAGCGACAGGCGATATATAGAACATTATCATTATGCCAACTGTAATACCAGAGGGCAATGTCTGCTGCGTGGTAGTAAAATATGCCATAAAGTAGAAACTAGTCATCCAATGTATCAGGCAAAGAAATACTTAGAAACTTATGCTTAAAAATGTATGAATTCATCAACTCAAGTTATCAATTTGATAATGGCTTTGATTTTGATGACGATAATCTTTAAGTGCTCCATTCGTCCTGTTTTACTTCAGTCTTGTCAATGTCAATATCCACTTTATTTATGTAACACA
Source organism: Pomatoschistus microps (assembly GCA_029875035.1). NCBI lineage: Eukaryota > Metazoa > Chordata > Actinopteri > Gobiiformes > Gobiidae > Pomatoschistus > Pomatoschistus microps. Next base: position 7,076 of record JAPMNZ010934871.1, on the reverse strand, counting down.
TTTACTACAACACCAGCTGCCCAAAGTGCGTCACATGCACAAAAGTAATAAAAAGCACAACAATAAACAGCATGGATCTTGTACAAGTTTTGTCCCAGGTTTAGTCCCAGGTTTAATCCCAGGTTGTAGTCCCAGGTTGTAGTCCCATATTTTAGTTCCAAATTTAGGCCCGGTTTAAACAGAGACAATGCAGCAGTAAAACGCTATAGTTGGATGTCGGTTGCTACGGAGACTGTGTTCCAGGGGGGTGAAAACGTAAGAGTTAAGATCCAGCTTGCAGAGTGGGACAGCTCAGATACACTGCTCAGCGGCGTTCTCAGCCGAGAACAAACGTAAACAACAATGGCGGCAGGTACACTAACTAGCCCACGCGAAGCTCTTGTTTCAGTTTCCATTTTCGCAGCTGCTGTTAAAAGCAGAATGATGTTGGTGCATTCTTTCACGTCCTGCAGAGGTAGTGAGCATACTGCTGGGGGAGCTGGGGCTCACGTGTGTCGTGTTGTAAAGTTCCTCTGCCCACTACTGTCCGGGGGCTAGAACTCGTATCCTCGTAGGAACACTGTGAAATTTACATTAGGAGCCTGGTCGTTTCTGTTAATAGCTTGGCAACGTCTGCACAGCACCTCCGTATAAAGGGGGCCCTAGTCCCAGATTTTAGTCCCAGGTTTTAGTCCCAGGTTTTAGTCCCAGGTTTTAGTCCCAGGCCTTAGTCCCAGGTTTTAGTCCCAGGTTTTAGTCCCAGGTTTTAGTCCCAGGTTTTAGTCCCAGGTTTTAGACCCAGGTTTTAGACCCAGGTTTTAGTCCCAGTTTCAGCCTGGATTGATAGTGTTTGAATCCCACTGCAGTTGCACTTAACTTTCAGCTGTGCGACTAATTGTCCATTGTCCGATGTTCACAGAGAAAGGTCAAGCCCGTTGTGTACTGTAGGGAAAGAATTGGAGGATGTAGTCAATGCAAAAGCCCTTTCTTTCCAATGGGGACAATAAAGCCTTCGTCATTAAATAAGCTCAGAAACAGCAACAGCTACTGAAACGAAAACAATCAAGTCCAAAGTATGTCATTCACCGTCAGGATCTATCTATCCCTTTATCTATAGCATTTTTAAAGAAGAAATATTACACAAAAAATGAGAATGAGACTATTTACTTTATTAGTGTCAAACAAACTATTTATTGTTTTAGAATGTAAAGTAAGTGTAAAGTAAGTGCCCTACCCCTACGCTACCACCAGAGAGAGTGGATTTTGTAAGGTTTTTTTCAACGTTTCAAATTACCGGCTGCGAACACAGATATGTGATTGTAAAGAATGTAATTTCATTTGAGAAACTAATTTTTGGGCTTTTGTTTTCTCACAAAAAACACTATATAAAAAGAAAACTGCACTCAGAGTGATGTCACAGTGGTACAATGACATTATACTATTCCAGGAGACAGGAGCTTTTAGACAGGAGGGGTGGAGTTACATGTTGGTGCCAGAAGTTCCTGATCATAGTGTGGATGGATCTAAAAACAACTCCAGGTCTGTGACTGATGAGCGAGTGTCATGGTTACAAACGACTGTGTGAGACAAAACAAGAGAAGGAGATATTTCACAACATTCACTTATACCATTCAAAGTCATATTTTCAGAACTAAGTATATAAAGAAATACATATACGTTTTGAGCAGGCACTGATCTAAAACTTGTCCTTCATGGAGATAGATAATAGAATGACAATAGAATAGATTATGGCACTATGACCAAACTGGCAGGCAGGTAAAAAATGCATCAGAAAATCCAAACATCTGCTTTTAATTGTCTTGGCCATATTAAAATTGGATGTTTATTGGCAGGACAAAACCACAACTTTGTAGTAGTAATGCAATACAGACTCACAACATATAACAAAGCCAGAAATAATGAAAAGAGCAGCAGACCAAAGCAACATAAAACTACTGCTATAAATGTATTTTTAGCACCACTGCAATGACTATGAATGGTGGTTTTGGCTAATACCAGTTTTTTTTTTTTCCCCCGCTATGCTCTTTCTGTCCATCAGGCTGGGCTAACTGGAGGAATGCCTGCTCCTCTGTGCGTGTGGTGCGATTGGACAAAGCCTTCCACTGTGGACAACACAACACAATAAAGCAGTGAATGGAGCCTATTAACTCATCGCTCACAAACGCACACACTTTTTCCGATAGAGATCCACTTCACAGAGTCGGCTCGGCAAAAATCGCAGAGATTGGACAAAACAGGGAAGCAGAGACATGCACGCTTGGCAATGTATTGTGAGTATCAAAATACCTGGGCTTGAAAAAAAGCAAAGCAAGATGGTCCGAACAATCAAAGTAAAAAGGAAATACTCCCAAAATTACAATCTACTTTAATTGTCCCTACATGTAATATGATAATAAATGCAATATAGATGAACAATGCTAACCCACTAGCTCAATGAAGCCCAATAAGGAAGTGCTCACGTACAAAGTTTTGCTCCAACTCACTTAAAAATCTGTGGTTGAAAATCTCTCTATGATGCTGGTGTTTATAATTGGATCTTTTCTTTGTAAATCTGTCATGATGCATGTTCAGTTCTGCTTTAGTCTGCCCTTAACCACAACCTCCATCACTTCTATCTTTAGTCATGTTTGGGTCTGACGTAGCTTCTGTTTTCTGCCATGTAAAACAAACCATCATAGTTTCCTTTGCTCGCAGCATCATCTATTGCATCACATCCACATTATCTCATGTTTTTCTAATGTTATTCAACCCAGACCGCAAACACAAAGGCTCCTGTCACAGAGCGGCTAAGCATGATGGGAGATCTGTGAATCAAAGTGACTCTTCAGCCCTAATCTTTGCAGGTCTTCCTCCTTGTTCCCAGGCTGGATCAGAACAGAGGGGGTCTCGGTGGGGGCCAGAGTACCTCCCACACTCAGACCTATGAATCGGCCCATTGTGACCCAACACTGTGGCCTTCAGGTCCGGGACTGCAGCACCGGCTGTATTTTGGCAACTGCAGCTAACAACAGTGTATGACATTTACCATAGAAATACATAGGAATCGATCTTTTACAAGAAATGAGCAGTTATGTGCAGACTATTTAGGGTTAAAGTTAAAGTGATCATCTAACTATAATCTATTATTCACTATTATTGAAAATATCAATATACCATAAGTATATAATTAATATATATGTTGTGAAAGTACAATTTTTCTTTTGACAGAAAACCATTCCTGCACAAAAAGCAAAGTTACTGTAAAATGTGAAGCCAGATAGAAAATTAATCCCTTGACATTGAGACTAGTTGCAGATTGATTCCTTTTTCTTTTTGTTTTGTAATGCAACATGTTTACTTGTTCAGCACAGTGCTAAATAAGACAATAAAAACATTGAAATTATACAAATACATTGAAAATCATACAGAGATAAAACATACATAATCTCAGTTTATTAGTCACATAAATGGCAGGAAGGTTTTTTTTGGGATTATCCAGAAATATCAAAACTGGTGCTCATCTAAGAAAAAGTCCCTTATTACATCAGACAATCACACTCATTCTGGTTTCATGAGAATTAGAACAATTTACTTTGGTTCTGCATAGTAATTTGTTGAACTATCCTAGCTATTAGGGGTGGGAACCTCAGGGTACCTCACGATACGATACGATACGCGATACAATGCTCACAATAACGATTATATCACGATATGACGATTATTACTACAATCATTTATGGCATAAATAAAGACAAATGTTAAGTGAAAAAATACACTTTATTTCATGATAAATGGAATGGAGATGAGTAATGTAACCATATATTAAATATTGATACTTTTTCTTTTTTCTTTTTATCGATACTTGGCAAAAGCATATTGATTATCGCGTGAGAAAGTATCACGATACATCACCATATCGATATATCGTCACACTCCTAGCTATAAACAAAACTTTTGGATGCTCCATTATGTTGCTTTCTTCCCTTATGACTGGCAACCCTTGCTCTCCGAAGTGGTCTGCATTGAATGTACAGGTCCAAAAACCTCACGCAGGACCACATATCACCCAAGATGTAAAAACAACCCTTGATAAGTAAGACTGAGATTTATACGGCACTTCCAATCTATGTTTGACCACTCTGGGTAATCTCTCCTTTCTCCCAAACCCACTTAATGTCAGACCATAAACCACAGCTTACAATAGCAACAGGTGAACTCTGTCCTCCCATTAAGAACACTCAACTTACAATATTTGCATGACCTTTTTAGCCCTGGTTTAAATCTTGTTTTAGACCAGATTTAGACCTGGTTCAGCTCTGCAGTGTCAGTCCCTGTTTGTATAGAACCTCATCACCTTGGGATTCATTTTTGGTTGAATGAGATTTTTGACTGCCCATGCTCGTTTCAATTTTCCAGACCTTCACATATCCAAATATATTAGACTACATTCTTTTTATTCAAAATCTTTATAATCTATGCAAATTTGTACTGTACTTTAAAACCAGCCAAATGTTCCCTTTGATAAATAGAATCCAACTCTAAGATTATTGCCACCATGAAATTGCCTAAATTTCCTGCAACTGCTAATGGATCCTTTCCAGTTTTTGTGTTATAAAAGTAGTCCACTGGAGGGAAAAGGTTAAATACCCCTTTGCTTGATGAAGGTTTCAGATAATATTATTTGCTAATGTGTCTTGTTCTTCGGATCTGGATTGGATGGATGTCTTTAACTTGGCTCAAACTCTCAAAGCACTCAGACAATCTAGATTTGTTTTCTGCATTGTAACACGCATCAATCCGATTAAAAACACATCAACGGTACATCATTAACCTGGTCACACTCCTCGTTGGCGACCACATAAGCAGCAGAGGCCGTAACTTTATCCCCCAGCCCCATGAGTGCCCTCCCCCAAGCACACTTCTCACTATGACACTCACACTTTCCCTGTCACGTCTTCATTTTTAGCAGCTGGCTGAGTTACATGCAATACGATGCGCGTACACACACACACACACACACACACACTCAAGATATACTGGAAATGCGAATGACGAGTTCCCTAAAAGTTCCAATGAAGTCACCAAATACAATGGTTCCTCTTGTGGCTGCAGTGACTAATTGGATGGAGATTTGACAGATGGACGGGCAGAGATGGAGGTAACTGGATATGTTCAAGAGTCATGAAGGCTGGGAGAGTGTACAGCTATATGTAGTATGTACATTGCAAACCATTCGTTTTGCTTTTCATAATAAAAATTAGTCATTTAACCCTTTGGTGTTCATTCATTAGATAGAGCAATTTGTGTAGGAGCACTAATTCAATTCAATTCAATGTATTTATGTATGTATGTCTTCAATATCAGTATTTATCTCGGAGAACTTTACAAAACCATTGAATTCACCAACACATTGAAGTTGAAATACAAGAAATAAAACAGAAAACACATTGGTATTGGTCCATAAGGGACAGATGATCAATGTCCATAAGTGTAAAAACTCATAAGAAAACCCAGTGGGAAAAAAAGTGAGAAACCTTGGGGAGACCTATATTGAGAAAAGGATCCGCTCCCACGGACGGACGGGCTATAGATCCGTCCGGAGGACAGATTCTCTCCCTAGTTTATGTCCATTCCTAAGCCGTCTTGCATGGACTACACATTTAAGATCCCCACAGATCAGTCCAATGCTCTTATAATTTGAAAAAAGGAAACATGATTATTTTACAATGTAAGGCTTCACACAGCAACTACTGATGAGAGTGGAATAAGATGGGTTTTTATCAATATGTTTTCATTCATTATCTTCAAATCTTTTAAAAACTATGACATCTTTCAAGCACTCAACAAAGTCCTTCACAAATACAAATCGTGAAACTAAATAGACGCTATTGCATAAATGCGATAAAAATGTTGTGTTAAAAGAAACAAAAAAGGCCAGAAAAAAATAAAACTATGCTAATTCTTCATCTAGCTAACTCTAGTCCAGCCTCACAGGAGAGCCGACCTGAGTTGAAGGTAAACTGTGTATTTTTCCCTCCCATCTAGCATTGAGATCATATATTGTAATTTACGGTACTACGGTAGCTTCGCAGGACAAAATGTCGTCTTTGACAGTGGTCCTCGACTCCCGCTATAACTCCTTTTTGTCCTTTATCAACCACTGTATTTCAAGATGGCGCATTGACAAGTAGAGTCCTCCAGCCTCATGGAAATTTTAAGTCAAATTCAAAGCCTATGACAATAAGTGGAAAAACATGGTGGAGGTAAATATTCTTAAAAAAGGTCTCATTTGTTATTGGTTAAAAAAAATATATATAATTGGAGCACCTGCTAAAATTACACAGAGTACCTTTAAGTTAAATAAAGTGAAAATGGATTCGTACCTGTGATATAATATTTGTCATTAATGAGTCAATATTCTCACCCTGCACGTTCGACCATTACATATTCTGTGTGTGATGCATTTAAACTGAAAAAACTTTTCAGTTGAGCGTGTGAGTCATGGCCCTGTTCTACAAGCACCTTCACAAAAACACTTAACACAAAAACTATATACCACAAGGATGACTCCTTTACGGGACACTCCCAAATACTCTCCCCTGGGATACGGTTACCGGCACATCACCACCGTGCGAAGTGAAGGAGAGCCAGATTACAATCATTACGAGGCATGCACACCCAAAATGCAATAGTCCGAGGCCAAAACAGAAGACCATTTTTATTAGAGTTTTTCCTTGCGGATGCAGGAGGGTCTAAAGGACAGTGGTGATGATCCGGGACACTCTCATTTCAACAACATTTATGGACTATTATCAACATTTACAGATATTGGTCAACTGTCTCTTATGGATCCATGCCTATGAATGCTAATGAAGCATTTAGCATTTTACTTTGGAGTAGAGCAGAAAAAATGGTCCGAACCAAGCGGCTACTCCACCTTTTGACCTGTCCTGCTCCACCTCTGCTGCTGTGACCCGTCCTGCTCCACCCAGAGGCTACTCCACCTCGTGACCTGTCCTGCTCCACCCAGAGGCTACTCCACCTCTGCTGCTCTGACCCGTCCTGCTCCACCCAGAGGCTACTCCACCTCTGCTGCT
>JAPMNZ010934865.1:0-10402 GCA_029875035.1 Pomatoschistus microps | reverse complement strand
CCAGGGGCCGCCGGTCCAGGGGCCGCCGGTCCAGGGGCCGCCGGTCCAGTGGTCCAGGGGCTGCCAGTCCAGGGGACACCGGTCCAGGAGACTCTTTGATGCACTTGTTGCAGACACACACTGATGGTTTCAAAACAAAAAATAAATGACACACTGTAGTTACCCATGCTAGTTTTAGGTAAAAATGGGGTAGGTTTTCATTCTAATTGTTGTCTTTACCTGAAAGAAAGGTCACTGGATGCCTGCCCAGCTCTACCTCTTACAAGGTTTTGTCATTTTTGTCAGTTTCAAAGACCAGGAGCCATATTTTATTTGCATGTTGGCTTCCGTCTGCCAACCTGTTACTAACTGGTGGCATTTTTAGAAGGTGAACATAAAGTTCTTGCAGTTGCCTGACCCCTGAATACCAGCTGCTATGATGGTCAAAAATACCCTGCAAAAGGCAAGGTGTAAGCATGGGACAGATTAGTACGGCCTTTAGCTCATGTTTAGTTTTCCAGCTCTGCTCCAGCAGCTCAGCCGTGCTCTGGGCTGGATGGAAACACTCACGTGCTCTCGCACACCAACATGCAGCAATTATTTACTAGCGTAACCCAAGGACTGAGGACATGCGCTGCATGTGTGTGTTATTTTTACTGTACAAGTGCAGTAAAAATATAGATTTAAATGTTCAGTGGAGGAAGGAACAGGTGGAGGCCATTTGTGCTGCACTTGTGGCATTTGTCCCTGTCTGTCTGAGGCTACAGCAGCAGCTGACCCACTTCTGTCCCCTGTGCACGTGGACGGCCTAGGCTTGTTTGGGGAATGGAATTCACAGATTAGCCTGGGATGATAATAGCATGTGGTAAAGTGTTGATGTGCCTGGGGCTCCCTGGATGCACCCACCCCTCACAAACAGACTAAATTGGGGGACTTCAGCTTGGAGACAGGCCTCCTGAACATTACAGCCTCTGTGGTTGGAAGGAGGCTGACTTTCTTTGACTTTGACTCTTATGTCATCAATTCCCATAACTTGTCACAGTTGAGTTGGAGTAAAAGAAGTTATAAAAAGCTCTTATAAATAACTTTTATTTGTTTGACATTGTCAAACTATCAGAAATTAGTTATGTATCGATATAATAGATTGAGCTAGTTTCTATATTTGATGCTAGTTTTAGAAAGTATCGATACTAAAAACAACTCCAGTTCAGTTTATTCTGAGCACAATTGGAAGTTAAAAGCAGTCTAAACTATTGTTTAGGACATTTTTATGTTTCAGGCTGTGGCTTAAATACACTGTGCACCAGCTGACCCCTCACTGTTTCTGCTGCTGCATTATAGCAGTCTCTCCAACCCATAAGGGACACACGGTGATGGCAGGAAACCGTAATTACCACAGCTGTGATGCAATGTTTGTGTAAGACATTTGGTAGATATTTCCTGTTTGCCAATTGTTCACAGCTCCAGTGTCAAAGCCACAAACCAGAAGAGACTTGGCAATAGGATGTTACCATCTGCTCGTGCTGAACTGCATGCATGTAAGAAATGTTTATTGATTTGTTTTCCAGGCTGTTAACAGTAAAGGCCAGCACAGCATCTCCTACACACTGTCCAGGAACCAGACAGTGGTGGTGGAATACAGCCATGACAAAGACACAGACATGTTCCAGGTAAAATATACAAGAAGGAACATCGGACGTCACTTGTTTCAGCCACATTTGCTTATATTAAAGTGTGTATTATCTTGTTGCAGATTGGGCGCTCCACAGAAAGTCCCATTGATTTCGTGGTGACAGACACTGTAGCAGGAGGCCAGGAGGGCGAGGAGAACCCCATCACTCAAAGTACCATCTCCCGCTTCGCCTGCCGCGTGGTCTGTGAACGCAACCCTCCCTACACCGCCCGCATCTACGCTGCCGGCTTTGACTCATCCAAAAACATCTTCCTCGGGGTAATTTCATATTACAACACAAATACATAGCACCATTTTCTCCTACTTTGCTCTCGTTTTGAGGTAAATTATTGTTGACGTCAATTTTCTTTTGTCTTCAAGGAAAAAGCTGCAAAATGGAAAAATCCTGATGGTCACATGGATGGACTTACAACGAATGGTGTCCTGGTTATGCATCCAAAAGGGGGTTTCACTATAGACTCAAAGCCTGGCGTCTGGAGAGAGATCTCTGTGTGTGGAGATGTGTACACTCTGAGGGAGACCAGATCAGCTCAGACCCCTGGAAAGCTGGTCAGTAGTCAGGAGTAACTGTGCAATAAGGCCTTGAAGGCACCTGATAATGATGATAATAATAATGATAATAATAATAATAATAATAATAATAATAATAATAATAATAATAATAATAATAATAATAATAATAATAATAATAATAATGCACTTTCTTTACTGTGCAGGTGGAACATGAGAGTAACATCCTTCAGGACGGCTCCTTGGTGGACCTGTGCGGAGCCACACTTCTCTGGCGCACGGCAGAGGGGCTCTTCCACACTCCCACACAGAAACATTTGGAAGCTTTGAGGCAAGAGATAAATGCAGCACGTCCGCAGTGCCCTGTGGGACTCAACACTCTGGCCTTTCCAAGCATGCAACGCAGCCGTGCCCTCTCCTGCCTGGAGGACAAGCAGCCCTGGGTCTACCTCGCCTGTGGCCACGTTCACGGATACCACAACTGGGGCCACCGCTCAGAGCAGGAGGCCTGCCCCCAGCGGGAGTGCCCCATGTGTCGCATGGTGGGGCCCTATGTGCCTCTCTGGTTGGGCTGTGAACCTGCCTTCTATGTGGACACCGGAGCCCCCACACATGCCTTTGTGCCCTGTGGACACGTGTGTTCAGAGAAATCTGTCAAGTACTGGTCTGAAATCCCTCTGCCTCATGGAACCCATGCCTTCCATGCGGCCTGCCCCTTCTGTGCCAGTCAGCTCAGTCTCCCTCAGGGCTGCTCCAAGCTCATCTTCCAGGGCCCTGTGGACTGAGGTCTGCTCTGGCTCAAAGATTAAGGACAAGTGCCAACATGCTGTGAAACTCTTTAGATAAAGATAGTGCTTTCTATTGTTTGTGTAAGCCAGACTGTCTCAGTGTTGGTCATCTACTGTGGATCATGTGCATCAGAGCGATCAGACTGTTAAGACTTCCAGATGCATGGCGTACACTGCACCACGTTGCCTGGCTCGCTGATGATGAAATACTGTCTCTGCGAGTTGCTTGAAATGATGCTCGAGCACTGCGCTGGTTTTGTATATTATGACTGCTGGTTTTCAACTGCAGACTCCCAGATTACAGAGGGAGCATCGGACAGGTCTGGTGTGCAAAGGAGAATCCATGGCCCTGGCTTTACAGTGGAGTTCCTGATGAGCTGGACACTAGTTTATACCAAGCCTGACAGCTGGACTGTTGGCTGTGACCAGAGCCAGGAGACGAGGAGCTCCCCACTTTATCCCTTACACTCACCAGAGTCTCCAAAGTGCAAAACAAAGAGGACTTTAATGTACAGAGATTTTAACTAGTGCCTCAGATCCTATTGTACCGTGGGATTTTTTTCTTTAAGAGATATTTTGTTGAAGGCAAAGGAGATAGATTTTCATACTGAAAAGGAAGGAACACAGACGCTCTGCAGTTTTACCAGGCAGAGAAACGGCCTTGTACTGTTTTGTAATGCAAATGTTAATATATATTTTTCTGCATAAATAATATGTGCGTGAATGGTTTTGTGTGTGTGTTTTGGCTGAGTGGGCACGCAGTCATTTCACAACAATGATTTCGCATTTAATCCCCTGCAGACAAAGAAACAAAGCAGGACTTTATTGTGAATATACTGAGATACTGCAAATCTTCCCACAGGTGGCGCTGTTGCCATGAAGATTACTTCTATGCACGTCTGCCCCATTACAATGTACTGTATCCAATCTGTTGATAGCTTTATCACATTTTGGGGCTAATGATCCAATAGAAAAGTGTGGCTTCCTAAAATAATACCAAATATAAAGCGGGCTTGCACTTTCTCCATGCAACAACAGTCTTTTTCTGTTCTCCAAAGTATTGTCCGGCTGTGAACCATCCCGAACCCACTGCTGCTATAGTGGAAGGATGACGGCTCTGGATTGCACTCGCACACAATGCACATCCTAGCTCCATGAGAATAATATCATCACATGCAATGCCAAGATCTGGGTTTTATCATGTGGGAATAAGATGTCCTGAAAGCGATATAGTTTGAAAGAAATGTGTCGAGGGATCTTGGTAGATTGTGTCTTGTGCTGTGCTAGTCTTATCAGCACATTCATTTTTGATAACGTAAACTCTAAATTGTATTATTGAATTCCATTTTCAACAAGGCTCAGCTTTGTGTAAAGAAAGGAACAGTTACTTTGTGATTTAGAACGCCATGTGAGGAATGAGCTTTGTAAAAAAGTAATGTACCATCACTCCGTCAGATACCAGGCCAAAGATACTAAGCCAAAAGCTACAAAAGAGGGAGTTACCGAGAGTCCAGACCATGACTCTAGATCTGCCCTCTGTGTGGATGCTTTCTGATCCTTTTTAAAATGAAACTAAAGATGACAAATATTAAAGCGACTATAACTAAGTGTTATTTTAGTTGGAGCCTCTGAATCTCATGTGACTGCCATGCAGGTCAAGTGCACAGACAGACTGTCCTGTAGCATTCCCTCTTGAACACTGTTGTTGCTTCAGACTGCTCTAACAGCCTGTCTTACATTCCTCTTTGGTAAACATGGGTGGGGCCCTCCGCTCACACAAGGCCTTGTTCTATGATTTTTGTTCCTATGAGAGCTCTGTACTCAAGCCATAGAACACACCGATGCTCCTGATGCCTCCTTTGCAAAGAAATAAAATATTTTTGAAAAGTACAAACCCCGCGTTGTTGTTTTGCCCGTTTGGCTCAGTCACTGGGAAAGCAGGTAGAAGTCAGGAAGGCTGTGGTCATTAAAGTTATTGCGGGATGTGGTCTCGTCCTGTATGTGTGCAAAGTCTTTGAAGTGCAGATGTGTTGGCTATGAGCACAATGTGGAAACTGGTGTTAATCACTATTACATACAAGTTTCATCATTCCTTTGTACCAACACTTCCCTTGGATCTTTTTTTCTTTTTCTTTTTTTTAACAAGAAAATGACTCCATATTTGATACATCTACACATCTACAGATAGAGATCAGACTTGTGAAGTTCTGCGTTGTCATAAAAGAGCCATGCAGCGGTGGAGATTGGGTTTGTTCGCTCATGGAAAATCTTTCTCCTACATATATTTCACACGTCACAGTATTTATGATTCATGAGCATATCATATGACATCACTGTTTCCTTGATCAAAGTAGAGCAAGTTGCAACAAAGCACAACAAAGTGAACTCCACCACCTGTGTGTAGGAATTGGGAAACGTAATCTAATGTATCTGCCGCACTAATATTAGAATTATTGCCCTAAATGGCTCAAAAATAATACTCAAATACCATGTGAGTTAACTTTGAGTGGAAAAACCTATTTCCTTTAGGGCACGGGTCTCCAACCTGTAGCTCGGGAGCCACCAGTAGCTTGCCACCCCCTTCCAGGTAGCTCGCCAAAGGATTTAGAAATGAACAAATCAAATTATACACATGATATTTCAAATTGTATTATTCATTATCATTATTTATTTTTGTAAAGGCACAACAAATATGCAGTGATAAATAGTGACCGTACCCGATATCAGGCTCGTTCACGCTAATATATCCCCAATTTTTTCTGAGTGAAAGAGGTTGGAGACACCTGCTTTAGGGCCTCTACCGAATGTTGCAGTTCCACCACTATCCACTTGGGGGCACTGCTTCCTCAACAATCCGTGAGTTGGCAGAAAGCCCACACATGTTTAGCTCGTGGCGGTGCGGAGATGGAAGGCAGGTTTGATGTTAATTATAAACACGTCTGATTAAAAACACTGTAAATACATCTAAATCAAGCAAAACAAATTAATTAAATTGGCTAGCGCTTACAGTGCACGAGCCTAAATGCAACGCGCCACTGGACTCACACATGCATCCAGCCATTTAAACATTTATTGCAAGTTATTTATCTCGAATCCATATTGCCTCCCTGCGTTAAAACCAAGCACGTCTTTTTTAACGCGTGCTTTTAGATACAGCGTGGCGTTATTTCCCATTGATCAAAAAGCTTTTATTAGATGCATAAAAAATACAAATATATATAGTGACAGTCTTCTACACGTGACTCTATCTCGTCTATAATTCTGCTCATAAAAGGGGATTTAAAATATATACAGCGCGGGTCCCGGGCATATAGAGCGGACTGCAGCCGGGGGGACGCGCCGCTTCAGAATGTGCGTGTGCGTGTGCGTCTGTCCCGTCTGCTTTTGTGAATGACAGCAGAGGCGCTGAAGGTGACAGCATGCTAATGTGGGATCACTGGTGGCTCCCCTCCTTTAAGCAGGGCAGGGTTATGCAAATAAAGTAAAATTATACCATGTTTTTTCCCCCCTCGCTCGGGTCCATTATGGGGATGCAAGGTTCATGCGTGCGCCGCTGGTAACCTGGTGATCCTAATTAACTGAACAAGAAACATTATTCACATGATTTATTTCAACAGCCGTCATTTTGGGGTTAATGGTATAAACGTGTAGGAGTGCATAGACTTGTGTTAAGCGATAAGCGGCTTCCACTGAACACACTGTACAAGCTCCAAGACAAAAACTTGAAATTAACTTTGTCTTCTTCCCACTCCATTCTCATTGGTGACAAACACATGAGAAAAGATGGAGTATGAATGTAGGCCGATGTGTAAATTGTATACGTGTAAATTATATACGGGTAATATTGCAAAATACGCACGGAAAAAACATCTATTATGAGCTTGAAATAAACCAATTAATATGGCATTTTAGACCTTGCCTAGGGACTACAGCTAATTGGGAAAAGCTGTACTGGCACAGTTACAATAATGTTGATTAATACAAAACAAATGAACAAATACATTGATTAATACAATACAAACAGGTAATTTTGGACATAGACCATATAGATTGATGCTGCAGTTTTCTGAAAGACAGAAAGACACAGCATACACATGTCTCAGCTCCACACTAAGGCCTAGGGTTTGTCCTTCATGAAGTTGACCTTGTTAGAACTTTACATTGATTTCTGAGGAAAACCCGAGTTGAATTGGGTGTCATATCCTGAATTAGCATGACAACGCCATAGCTACGAAATATTTGATTAAGACCACATTTTACTTTTAAGCGCCACCAACTGACTGGCTGTGAGAATACAAGAGTCCCCATAGAAGCAGCATGTTCTGGGAGCACTCCTCACATTACATGCGGAATTGACATCCACACATTCATATTGAGAGGAATGAATAAACTGTTAATGTTATCCATAATAAACCATTCATGTGACATCACCGCGTTCCAAAGAGCCTATAACATTGTGGAGGAGGGCCGCTAATTTCTCTGTATTTCAGGGCTAATCCACATGAATCATAAACTGTCACAACATTTCACATGGTCTCATTATTGTCCTATAAAGATGGTGCATATTATATACATACAAATCTAAATATTCATGATGTTGGCCATAGTAGAAAGGACATAACATCAGACTAAGTCGACTAGTTTGTGGATGTAATGAGCTGGGAAAACATTTGGACATTAAATTTTTCAACATTTCTTTCAACAATGCCTTCTTTCCCATTTAGAGTTTGTATATTGTGTGGGCCACCTGAACACTCTCACTTCTCAGCAACAAGGCTCGAAACGGGGACCAATCGGGGAGTGGAGTTTGCATGTTATTCCTGTGTCTGCAAAGGTTTCCTCTGGGTGCTCCAGGTTTCCCTTAGCAATAAAAAACCAAACATGTACGATAGCTACAATCCTCTAACTCAAGTCCTGACCACTGCTCCTGATGCCACTGGGTTGCCCTATAATGCAGTGGTCTCCAACCTGTAGCTCGGGATCTACCAGTAGCTCACCAACCTGGTAGCTCCCATTTGACACATGATCCTAAATGATTTAAATTTTGAGTCATTGCATGTCTAATTTAACGATACATGTTTTCCTTATGGTCACTAATGTAGGGTTATACAGTAATATGGCACATTTGACATGAGTTCTGTCCATGATTTTTTGCAGGTATTACATCATTGACTACCGTTTTTAGATTAAGAGATCCTTTATTCGTCCCACAGTGGGGAAATTTCAGTGTTGCATTGCCAGTTACAAAACAGTAGGGATGACCAGCACACAGCACAAGATAAATAAATAGATATAAATATATAGAATGAAATAAAATCACTAACTCTAGCATCAAAAAGAAACTAGTATAAAATCTCTATCTTTAGCATAATGAGTACAACAACTCTGGCTCTAGCATAATGAAGAAGTATAAAATCTCTACCTTTGGCATATTAAGAAGCAAGTATAAAGTAAATATAATAGTTTTAACACAGAACAAAAAACAGTTGCTCGCTGTTATTTCTGCGCGCAAAAGTACCTCTCCAAATCGAAAAATGTTGAAGACCCCTGCCCTACAGTGGCATTGAAGGGTGGGTCAAATGCAAAGGACAAATTTCCCATCGGGGAGATGTAAAGTCATCTTAACCTCAAACCTCCAACTGAAATAGAATTCTACAACGTGAACGCAACACTGAATGCTGATACGAAGCCTCCATGAAATCCATTTGGACTTCTCTGAATAGCTGGGTATTAGAATTCACCGTAAACTATGCAGAGATCCAAACAACAACAGATCACAGACTCATTTGACCTTCCACCACTCCGCTCTGGGACTGCCCTTGTCCTCTCTGCCACAGGTGCCTGCAAGCTATCAGCACCACACCTTTGGCGCCAAGTTGGAGACTGTGTGATATGTACCTCCATTACCCAGCATGCATCTGAGGCCAATAATATGCAGATCCACATGTGTAAATAGGAGATAGTCTTCCCCTGCTTGTACACACGCTCGCTCTGTCCCTGGCTGTTTGGAAGAGTCAACTTGGCAACACGTTTTATCTCCAGGCACAACAACAGNAAAAAAAAAAAAAAAAAAAATACTGCAAATTCAAGCATGTGTTATTTTGTTTTTGGGGACAAGACACTTCACTGCAACATGGAGAGGATATTGAATCATCACCATGGCAACCTTAATTCAGAATCCTTGGATGTAGTTCTATATTAACTTGTGGGGAAACTACTGGGGTTTGTACTGGGGAACTACTTTGTGGAATTGTCTGACTCTTTACTGGTATAATGTCGTCAGAACAAAGAGCCTACATAGCACATAAATAAAAAATGCCAGGGCAATTGCAGAATATGAGATTTTATGAATGAATGGTATGTTACTGGCCTCTGTTGGACAAATAAACGTATTGTTATTCACACCATCACGTGTCAACTCTGACGAAGGCGGAAGTATACAGCCGTAGCAGTATGATAGCTTCTTTAAATTTTTTGTCTTATTAGACTAAAACTCTAAGCCACATTGGAAGACAAAATTAACTTTTTACATTTAAATTAAGGTTATCTTATCTTTAATGTTTTTTTTCTTTGAATCGTTCCTTACCGATGCATCAGGGTCTAAGGACAGTGATGATCCAGGACTTAGAACATTTTAAAGAAGTTAAAAGAAAAGATTTTAGTTACATTTACTGCGCAACAACACAGGAATTTTGAACTAATACCCCTACCCTTTCATTACACACTGCGCGAAACAGGCTGGTCAAAACAACACAACATTTAACCTGCCTTGTGACCCAGTTCTTATGCAGGGGCCTGTTTGGCAATTTAGACAACAATAAAAATAAAATGTAAATGTCTTATAAGCATGCAAAGCTGTAGTGTTTTAGTACCATTATTTTCCCTTTCGCTCAAAGCCTTCGACCGTCACCATAGTGTGCTCTGTTCCATTCAAATAACATACATACATAAACGTGCCATAGTGAACTCTCACACGATTGTCTGGAGTCCTGACTGTGCTGTGATTATAGAAGACTTGATTTTAAATGTTACTGTTTTATTTTGACACCCTGCTGTGTTTAAAAGCTCACACGGGTCCAAACAAGACGGTATCCTTTCCCACTGTTGTTCCTGGGTCGACATGACATTTCAACACGGATGATAACGTCTAATTATGAGTATTGATATGGTTGATTCATTTGCATAGGACTGGCGTGTCAAACTCAGGCCCGTGAGCCAAATCCGGTCTGTGAGACAATTTTTAGTGGCCCCTGAAATGAATATCAACGATCTTTATCGCAGTAACTTTCAGCATTGATGGTAATGGGCCATTATGGAATGTGGTCCTTCATTAAACTTGTTCTCTTCTAAAATGTGAACTAAAATGTAATCAGTCTTCCAATACATTTGACCCAGTTGTGGTTGAAGCCAAAGAATGTCCAAACTCATGTCA
>JAPMNZ010934820.1:0-11148 GCA_029875035.1 Pomatoschistus microps | reverse complement strand
ATATATATATATATATATATATATTTGAATACACGCTGTTCTTACACATCTTATATATATGTTTTCTGTCTATTAGTTCCTGCAAAGATCTACCTGCCAAAGGAGCTCCAGGGAATGGGAGCAGTTCATGCTGCTCGCGGTGAACACATTACAATCAAGATTCCCATCTCTGGAAAGCCGGAGCCTGCAGTTACTTGGCAGAAGGGCCAAGAAATCCTCTCAAACTCTCCTTTCTATCAAGTCATCACCACCAGATCTTTCACTTCTCTGGTCTTCCAGAAGGGTGTGAAAAGCAAGGATACTGGTTACTACATAATTACTGCTAAGAATAGATTTGGCACTGACAAGCAAACAATTGAAGTCTGCGTAGCTGATATTCCTGAAGAACCGAAGGGACTTATTGTCAGCGATATTGGTCGGGATTCAATAACACTCAAATGGGAACCTCCTGCAAATGATGGAGGAAGTAACATTATCAATTACATTGTTGAGAAGTGTCCAGCTAATGGTGAACGATGGATCCGTGCTGGACAAACACCTGACTGCACAATCACAATAATCAATATCTTTGGAAAGACCAAATACCAATTCCGGGTAATTGCTGAGAATGAGTTTGGCTTAAGTCCACCATGTGCCCCAACTGAAGCCATTACCACAAAAGAAGATAAATCTGTTATCAGAAATTACGATGAAGAGGTAGATGAAGCACGAGAAATTGTAAAAGAAGAGGCTCCATTCTACAAGGTGAAGGAGTTGTCATCCAAGTATTCCATTTCCGAGGAACTTGCTCGTTGTCAGTTTGGCGCTGTCTACAGGTGTGTTGAGATAGCAACAAAGAAGACCTTCATGGCTAAGTTTATCAAAGTCAAAGGCACAGACCGTGAGTTAGTTCTCAGAGAGATCGAGGCTCTTAATGTTGCAAGACACAAAAATATCATCTATCTCCATGAATACTTTGAGAGTATGGAAGAGATAGTTTTGATCTATGAATTCATTTCTGGTGTGGATATATTTGAGCGCCTTGGCATTGGCAACTTTGAGTTGTCAGAGCAAGAGATTGTTCGTTACCTGAGACAAGTGTGCTCTGCTCTCACGTTCATGCATGACAATAACTTTGGACATTTTGATATTCGTCCCGACAACATAGTCTATACTACAAAGAGAAGCACCAGTATTAAGATTATTGAAATGGGCCAGTCCAGACTGCTGGTCCCTGGAGAAAACATCAGAATGTTGTTTTCTGCACCAGAATATTGTGCTCCTGAGATCCATCGCCATGATCTTGTCACCACTGCCACAGACATGTGGTCTATTGGTGTAATGGCCTATGTCCTGCTTAGTGGCATCAATCCATTCGCTGCCGAATCTGTGACAAAAATGATTGAAAATATATCAAATTGTGAGTATGTGTTTGACAGCGAAGCGTTCAAGGATATTAGTATAGAGGCTTTGGACTTTGTGGATAGACTTTTAGTCAAGGACAGGAAACTCCGTATGACTGCACATGAGGCTTTGGAACACCCCTGGCTCAAGATGAAGCTGGAGAATGTGAACAACAAGCCAATAAGGACTCTGAAACACAGACGCTACTACCAAGCTTTGTCAAAGAAGACTGATTATATTGTGTCAGCAGCTCGCATTGCCTATGGTGGAGCTTTCAGAAACCAGAGAGGACTTGCTGTGGGAAAAGTCAAGATCGGCACTGAGTACCGAGGCCTGCGTGCTGGTCCAGTTATGCATGCATCGGCTGAAGATGGTGGTCATGTGAGATTTACTTGCAGCTTCACCAACTTTGACAAGAGCACACAGGTATCATGGTACTTTGGTAATCGTCAGCTGCACCCGAGTCCTAAGTATGAGATTACATACAGCAATGGCTTTGCTAGTATATATGTGAAGGACATCGAGGAGTGTGATGATGGTGTTTACAGATGCAAGGTTGTTAGTGATGATGGAGAGGACAGCGCTTATGGAGAGCTCTTTGTTGAATCTGTTAGAAGCATAAAAGAGTTCTATCTCAGCCGCTCAGTCAGGAAACTCAGGAAGAGAGTTGACAAGACAAAACTTCTCCAAAGACCACCTGAGTTCACACTGCCACTCTACAACCGCACTGCCTTCATTGGTGAAGATGTCCGCTTTGGAGTCACCATAACTGTACATCCTGAACCTCACGTAACATGGCTTAAGAATGGGGAGAGGATCAAACCAGGTGATGATGATAGCAAGTACACATTCATCAGTGATAAAGGTCTTTATCAGCTGGTGATCCATAACTTGGATATGAATGATGATGGAGAATACACAGTCATGGCTCACAACAGGTTTGGTGAAGATAGTTGCAAAGCTTCGCTTACTGTGACACCTCATCCCATTTTGGAAGAGACCATGAGACCCATGTTCAAACGCCTACTGGCTAATACTGAGTGTGTTGAGGGTGACAGTGTCCACTTTGAGCTCAGGGTTACAGGAATACCCACTCCCTCTTTGAAATGGGAGAAGGATGGTAAACCATTACAACAGAGCTCTAAAGTTGTTGTTATTGAAGAGGATGTGGATTACCATGTTCTGCATGTCCGAGAAACTCTTCTTGACGATTCTGGTGTCTATAAGGTTACTGCAACCAACTCTGCTGGATCTGCGACTTGCCAAGCTACACTCAAGGTGGACCGTCTGACTTACACAAGGCGGGAGTACAAGAGTGAACAGGAAAAAATTAGACATATTCAAAAACAAATTGAAAAGACAAACAAGATGGCTCAGCATATTGCAGCGACAGAGGAACTTGTTCCTTTGAATCCCGCTGCCCAAGAGGCCCTCAAATTTGCTGCAGAGATGTACAAGCCTGCCGTAAGCACAAAGAATGTTGAAGGGGAATTTGACATCACAGAAGAAAAGTCACACACTAAGAAATTGGAAGAGGAGAGAAGAATCTTCATGCCATATGAAATCCCTGAGCCTGTGGTTCATGATCCAAAAGCTCTTGATGAGGACAAAGGCATCAAACAGTTTATGCCTTTGTCTGAGATGAAATGGTACAGAAAGATCCGAGACCAGTATGAAATTTCAGAGAAAACAGAACGAGTTGTCCAGAGGAGACAGCGTCGCATCCGCTTATCCAGATGGGAGCAATTCTATGTTATGCCTCTTCCAAGAATTACTGACCAGTATAGACCAAGATGGCGTATTCCTAAACTGACACTTGATGATTTGGAGACAGTAAGACCTGCACGTCGCTCACCGTCTCCTGAATCTGAGGTCTCTTTCCAATCTAGAAGAAGATCTCTGGGAGACCTTAGCGATGAAGAAGACATGATGAGAGCAGAAGAGGAAAAAATTATGCTTGAGGATGAGCTTGAGCTTGGATTTTCTGCCTCTCCAGTGCATAGTCCAGTTCGCATTGAAAGGCATGAAGAAAGAAGACAAGAAGTGAGACATGAAGCTGTTGAGGTGACTGAGTCCAAGAAAAAGCGGACAGTTGCTCAGTTTATGAGAAGGAGGAGATCGTTGTCACCAACATATATTGAGCTAATGCGTCCAGTGTCAGAGCTTATCAAATCACGTCCCAAACCATTGGTTGACATCGAGGCTGAGCATGTAGTAAGAAGATCACCTACCCCAGAGAGAACTCGACCCCGTTCTCCAAGCCCAGTCAAATCTGCTGAGAGATCCTCTCGCTCCTCATCAAGGTTTGAGCGCTCTGCACGCTTTGACATTATGTCTCGCTATGAGGCCAGGAAAGCTGCATTGAAATCTGAAAGAAAATTCCAGGTGGTTAGCCAGACTCCATTCAGTTTGGATCATGCACCTCGAGTGACTGTCAGAATGCGCTCTCATCGTGTTCCCATTGGCCAAGACACAAAATTCACTTTGAATATCCAGTCTAAACCAGATGCTGAGATCCAATGGTTCCATAATGGTGTGGTAATCACTGAAAGCAACCAGAAATATGTATTTTCTAACATGAGTGGAGTTTTGTCTATCACTATCTTGAACTGTCAAGAGGAGGACAGTGGCACATATCGCTGTGTATGCTCAAACGCCAAGGGAGAGGCCTCTGACTATGCAACCCTGGATGTATCAGGTGGTGGCTACACAACCTTCTCCTCCCGTCGCAAAGATGAAGAAGTCACCAAAGGACACGTCCCTGAAGCTTGTAAAATTGACCATTATCACACAACTCACTTTAAAGCTGGGTATGCATCAGAAAGCCATGTTGCAGTAGAACAAACAAAGACCAAATATAGTCGTGAAAGATATGCAGCCTCATCTGAAAGATATTCTTCCGCAGAGAGATATGAATCATCTGTTAAATATGCCTCCACTGAATATTTGTCATCTGGGTCTTCATATTCATCTGACAAGTTTTCTTTGGCAGGAAAACATGCAGAGAAAAGCTCAGTGGTTAAAGCAAAAACTACTGCTGCAGTTGAAGAAAAAGTAAGACCTTCCCTTCCTGCAAAAATTCTTACCAAACCTCAGTCAGTGACAGTTTCCGAAGGTGAAACAGCAAAATTCTCTTGTGACATTGATGGGGAGCCAACACCAACTGTGACTTGGATGCGCGAGACCAAAACACTATCTTCCTCTCAACATATTCATATCACTTCCACACAGTACAAATCTAATCTAGAAATTACGTCTGTAACATCTTCAGATGAAGGTAGCTACACAGTGATGGTTGAAAACTCTGCAGGCCGCCAAGAGGCTCACTTCACTTTAACAATCCACAAACCACCTCCTAAAGTTGAGGTTAAGGCTGTAAAATCACCAGAGCCATCTATGAAATCCCCAACCCCTAGTGTAAAGTCACCGGAACCTACTGTTACATCTCCTGTTCCATCCATAAAATCCCCTGAACCCAGTGTAAAGTCCCCAGAGCCAGCAATCAAGTCTCCTGTAAAGTCCCCTGAACCTGCCAGTGTTAAATCGCCTGAACCTGAGGGAATAAAATCACCAAGAGGTATCAAGTCCCCAGAACCTGGAATCAAGTCCCCTCAAGGAATCAAGTCCCCAGAACCTGGAATCAAGTCCCCACAAGGAATCAAGTCTCCAGAACCTGGAATCAAGTCCCCACAAGGAATCAAGTCCCCAGAACCTGGAATCAAGTCCCCACAAGGAATCAAGTCCCCAGACAGGGTCAAATCACCTGAACCTGAAGGAATCAAATCTCCACGTGGCGTGAAGTCTCCAGAGCCTGTTGCAGTCAAGAAACCTCTGGGTGTAAAGTCCCCAGAACCAATTGGAGTTAAATCACCAAAGGGTATTAAATCTCCAGAACCGACAGGAATTAAGTCTCCGAGGGCTTTAAAATCACCTGAGCCAACTGGCATTAAATCCCCAAGAGCTCTGAAATCCCCAGAGCCAGAGGGAATCAAGTCACCACCAAGAATGAAGTCTCCTCCTCCTATAATGTCCCCAAAAAGGGTCATGTCTCCACCAACTGTTAAAGCTTCACCCAAAGTACTGAGCCAGGTAGCAGCTGAAGCCTGTGAAGGTTCTGTGAAAATGTCCTGCACATGTGAGAGCAGTGTCAAGGATGCTGTTTGGTACGTCAACGGGAAAAAGATCTCCCACAGCAGCCGCTTTGAAATGCACTACTCTGAAGGTTCCTGCAGCCTTCTCATCCGCGATCTGTCGAACAGTGACCAAGGAGAATATGTTTGTGAGATGACGTCAGATGGTGGAGTGTCCAAATCCACCTTTTCCTTTACTGGGCAGGTTTTCCAAGCCATTCTTGTGAAGGTCACAGCATACAAAGAGCAGCAAGTTGCACTAAAAGGTAAACAGTATTTATTTGTTTTCAGTACTATACAGTTAATATAGATTTATATGTTTAAATTGCTGTCTGTTTTACTCCAGGGTCCATGACAATGAGTCATAAAGAGTTATCTTCGGCGATGGCGATGAAAAAGGAAGTTCACATGGTTGAGGAGTCATCATCCTTTTCCTCCACTCAACAGTCCATGATGTCCTCCATGATGGAGTCCAGCTCATTCAGCAGCATGGCAGCAGAGATGAAGTTTGAGACCATGTCAATGTCCAGTATGTCCTCAATGGCTTCAGAGTCATATGCCATGAGCTCAAGCAGTCTTTCAGAAATGACATCACACATGGAAGGATCAATGTTCAGATCAATTGGTAAGACACACTTAACACAGTATATTACACAACATAAATGTAAAACAAAAAACACAGCAATTAACAATGCACTTTATTTACAGGAGGTCCTCCAAAGATTGAGGCTTTGCCAGAAGACATCAGCATTGAGCCAGGGAAAGTTTTGACAGTAGCTTGTGCTTTCTCTGGTGAGGCCAAACACATAGAATGGTCACGCAGTGGAAAAACCATTGAAGTCACGGCTGGAGGACGTTTTCACATTGACACTACTGAAGACTTGACCACACTTATCATCACTGGTGTGAAGGAGGAAGATGCTGGAACCTACACCCTTAAACTGTCCAACGAGCTTGGCTCAGACGCAGCAACTGTTCACATCAGTATTCGATCAGCGTAAAAAAAAAAGTCGTTTCCCTTTTCCCCACTTTTGTTCCTTTTTATTTATTGACTAACCAAATTATTAGACCTGAATTTCTCTTCTTGTAAATATGAACTATTTTTGTACCAAACTGGACTTTAGTCTATGCCAAACTAGACTTAGGTCTAACGTTGTTATAAATGTGCCATATTGGACTTAGGATTTTTGATCCTTTTTTCTGTGACATGTACATAATGTATATAGCCGAATTTAACGGTTATGGGAATGTATGCAATGTAATTTATGACAATCATAACTGAAACTGTATGAAACTAAATGTGGTTTGATAGGAGAAAGTTTCGCATGAAACGAATACCCTGTTACACCAAGAAACTAAACACTGTGCCTCAACAATAAGTTGAAGTCTAAGATTGCCTCAACAGGTAGAGAGGCTCCCTGTTGAAGTTGCCTCAATCCAAGACAAAAAAATCTAAAACTGCAAATAAGAGCAGTGAGCTAAGAGAGTGAGATCCTGAGTGCTGTTTTCATTTACCCTCATGTAAGCAGGACGACTGGACCTCACTCTCTGACAGATCATGTCACACCGTCATTTCGATGACACGCTCACAGTGCAAGCGGCCTGCACTCCCTGAGCCCAAGTTTTGTGCTCACTTTCTGGCAAACGACCATTAGCTGAAGTTCATCGAGTACCATCAACCTGGCAAATGGAGCTGTCTGGTGCTTGTTTGCAGAATGTGAGCTGTCTCTCGGAGGTCAGCTGTGTGTTTGTGTGTTAGTTTGTAGAAAATCATCTGTCAGTTGAGCAGGGGGGTGAGAAGCTGCCAAGTGGCTAAACCACAACTGGACGATGGTCCTGCGGTGCCAAAAAGGACCTGCACAGGAAATTGTTGCAAACTCCCCTGCTCTTTGGTAATTGATGTTAGCTGTAGCATTTTCTGCTGCCTCCCTGAGTTTCTTGTCATTATTATTTTAATAAAGCATGATTGTCAGCACAACGATTATCTCAAAGTGTTTCATTTCACAGGTTGTTGCATTTTAATCACGGGTAGGTAATAAAAAATATAGACAACACAGCTTTTTGCACAGGTTCATCCATAAAGTAGCTTTGGAGATAATAAAGAACACTGTCATCCAGCCAATTTCAGCCACTAAAGTACTGAACAGCCTGAATCCAGTCAAAACTGTTTTTGAAGAGTCGGGTGAACTAAAGTGGCCCTCTTACTTAAAGGCTTGGACATCCACAATCTAAATGTTGTTTAGACACTTACATCTACACTGATTTTATTTGACTAAATTGCAACATGTCTGGAGAAGAGAGATCGAATGTAAACATTCAAGCCTTTGACACTTTCTGAAATCCGTAAATGCATTATGTACACATAGCAAACATGTTTCAAGAGTCCATCCATCCATGCACCCAATTCACAGAGCACCGGTCCCATACTGATCCTCCTGCAGGTGGTGAGTCCACAAGAGGATGGCTGCTCTAGTTTGAGCAGCTTTCAGCGGGGCTTCAGGCTAAGTGGGGTTAAGTGCCTGCCCAAGGTCACAACTACATTATTAATAGTATTAGCGTTAGCCACGCTATTCTCACATCCTTTTTGTCCCTTATCCACCACTGTTTTTCAAGATGGCACATTGACATGGAGAGCACTCCTATCTCATGGACATTAAGTTAAATTCTAAGCCTATGAATACAATTCAAAAAACATGGTGGAGGTAAATAATCTTGAAAAGGTCGCATTTGTTATTATTAAACATGTTTTTTCATATGGAGCAGCTGTAAAAATTACACAGGGTGGCTGTGTGAATTAGGCCCATAGGTCACAGATGACTAGTTCACCCACTCCTTTTGAGTGGAACATATATTTGATATAGTATTATTTTTCTAACATTATTTTGTGTACAGTAATCGATAATACAAAAATAATATACCATCTAGATCGGTCAATGATAAACACTCCACACTGGTCTGGATGGGAGGGTGTTGTAGAAATTAGAAAAAAAGGAACGTAAACTTTCGAAATATTTTCAAAGTAAATTACCCTAAACTGGTCAATTGTTAATGAATGAATGACACGCGAAAAATAAAAGACTAGATAAATAAAATAAGGACCCAAAAAGCCCGCCCCATGGATCTATAGGCCCGCCCCTAGCCGCCTCCCCCTCTCTCCTCTCCTCGTGTGGACTGTTTTGACTGGGTGCAGAGAGGTGGAGCCAATACATACACACACACACACACACACACACACTGCGGACAGGAGAGGAGGAGAGAGCCCAGCCGCTGTCAAAGCCCTCTCGGCGTGAACAGAGACTCCACTGTTCCTACCTGGACGCGGACCCTCTGGCGGTGAGTGACTGGAGCTTCGGGAGCACTTTGTAGCGTGTTTTTGTCGGTGAAAGAAGGTGTTTTAAAGCCGTTTCGGATAGTTGTCGGGAGTCTTGTCGTGTGGCGCCTCTTGTTTTGAAGTTTGAAGCACGTTCAGGTGGGCGAGCGCGAGGGGAGAAACGGGGGTGAGAGGGGGAGCCGCCACGCAATCCACGCAATCCACGCGCCCTGCTTCCCGCTGAACACACACGCTTTAGCCCTGTTTCCACCAGTCCGACTTGGCCCTACTTTACTCCACTTCACTCCACTCTACTCTTCCCTACTTGGCTCTACTCTACTTGATCCCTCTCTACTCTACTATACTTCTATCTTCTCTACTCTACTCTACTGTACTCGGGTTCTACTCTACTCTGCTCTGCTCAATTCTGCTTGGCTCCACTCTACATGGCTCTACTCTGCTTGGTTCTACTCTACTTGGTTCCACTCTATTTGACTCTACTCTGTTTGACTCTATTCTACTCTACTCTTTTCTACTTAACTCCACTCTACATGGCTCTACTCTACTTAGGTCCAGTCTACTCTGCTCGGTTTGGCCCCGATCTACCCCCATATCCAGGCCCTGTTCCCACCAGCCCTACTCTACATGGTTGTGTTTCCATTACACTGTAGTATCTGTGTACCGTATTTTCGCCACTTACAAACAGTAAAGCAGTATCTAAGAAAATGTGTTTGTAATCATGGCTGCCAGCAGTACTCTGACCAATCACTGTCAGATAAACAACTTAGAACCAACTCAGCCAGTACCTGGTAAGACAGGGCTTGTGGAAATGCTTCCGGCGTAGAGTAGAGTAGAGTAAGACCAAGACGGGCTGGTGGAAACAGGGCTTTTAGTGTTCCAACTGACAGTGAATGGCCAGAGTACTTCTGGAAGCCATGGTTACGAAGGAATTTATACGATTCAGGTTTGTTGTGAGTAGGTTGTTAGGATGTGGTACCAGATACTAAAGTGGAATGGGAACGCAAACAGTTAGTGTAGAGCCAAGTAGAATAGGGCCAAGTTGGGCTGGTGGATACGATGCTCATGATAAAACTAACAAGTTAATTGATTATTTGCTCCTAATTGACTATTGATATAGTTTTCAAATGCTTTTGTAACCAAATAATTGTTTTTGAACCCGGCTCCACAACCCTAAAACATGCAATGAAATGATAGAATGCAACAACTGTAATTATTGCAAAATTATTTAGAAATGTGTTCAGAATATAGGCTACGTAATATAACTTTTGTGCCCATGTTTTAATTTCACTGATTTATTTCCGTTAAAACTTTATAAACGATATATCGTTAGTTAATGATTATTGACAGCATTCTTCCAAAGCCACTTCCTCTTTGGTTTACGTCACAGGTTTAAAAGTGCTGTTTGTATGATACCGGTAAAATCCCAATATTATTCAAACTAGGTCATCGTTAAGTTATGGAGGAAGTTAAGTTATGAAAGGTCAAAGTGATCTCTGTCTATAATTTGGCCACTAGTTTAAACCGGAATGCTAAATTAAAATTAATCCAAAAATGATTATATAATTGAATCAATCATGATCTAATTTGACCCTAAAGCACATGTGTGAAACTTGTATCGAATACGGCATTATGACAAAATGGATTAAATCAATCTACTGTATGATGATGATGTCTGTATTTGTTTAAACTGTTATTGCTATTTAAGTAAGCATAAACAATGTACAATACTGATTATTATAAAAATGCCCTAACCCCAATTAAACGATTGGCATACATTTTTATATTAATTTCTGGTTAAAAAGTGTCTATAAGTGAATGTAATCTAGGGCTGTTCTTACAATAATTTTATAACCAATAAGTCTGGCAATTATTCTTTTAAATAATTGATTTGTTGTTTAGATCTCAAAAGCTCAGTTAATACGGAAATGTTTAGATACATTTGACCAAAACAGGGCTGTTACACATTGGGTTGTTTGGTTAAAGTGATTGTCCGCAGTTTGTCAGAAAAAGAGAGAGAGAGGTACTTGATTTGAAAAAAAACTACGCAAGCTCCCTCCCCCTTCCTTTCTGATTGGTCTACGCTCACATTTCCTTAACACTTGTAAATGTTAATTAGAGAACACATTATACATATACATTTTAATACACATTTCAGAATTATTTGTTAGCGTTTTAATGAAAAAAATATAGTTTTTATGTACCAAAAAGCGATCACGGCAAACCCCAAAGTGCCTTGCGAAAGTATTCGGCCCCCTCGCAAGGCACTGTATTATCATGAATTGAACATTATAGGACACATCTGCA
>JAPMNZ010934773.1:0-13374 GCA_029875035.1 Pomatoschistus microps | reverse complement strand
AGATAAGATAAGATAAGATGTCCTTTATTAATCTCACACAGGAGAAATTCACATGTCACATTGGCAGGGATAGAAACACTCAAGAATTGTCCAAAAAGTAAGAAATGTGCAACATGTTGAATGCAGGATTATTATTTACAAAAAGTGGCAGTTAAAAAGTGGCAATCAAGAGAGAAGTGTCAATAGTAGTGCAGGTTTCCAGTTTTAGTGCAGTAACTTAAAGTGACTTGTTGTACAGTCTGACAGCAGTGGGGACTAATTATGACTAATTATGTAAGCATATGTATGTCTCCCTATTCACAGCCTCTGGTGAATATATAGTCCCACCCCCCAAATGGTTACATTGAGCTTCAAGGAGCAAAGACATCTTGATAGAGGAGACACAAAAAGAGAACAGTAAAGAACAGCGAGTGCCCATCAGCACCTGGGACAGCTCCTATTGTTAAAGCGCAATTGGGGAAATCTTGGTCTCCATTAAAAATCAGAGACACGTTATGAAACACATTTATAAAAGTATCCTCAATGCAGACAGCACTAATGCCATTACATCAACTTCATGTCTAACGCTAAACAAGCTACAATATGTCTTTGTATTATAACTGTGCTGGTTCAAAACACATTGAATAACATTGGGGATTTGATGTGCACGGCCAAGCATCATATTGTACTGCATTTCCTGGGTTCTGCTTGTTCGACTGCTTAGCTGCACATACAACAATAATGTTAAAATAGCACCAAAGCATGGTAAATGCGAGAAATCCCACCATAAAGCAGGCAGCGTCTTTTGTTTACGCTCGTGTCATTGAGCATGTTGTGTGACTGCACATGCATACAATGGCCCCTAATCTCCGTCTGTTTGAACATTATCCAGCCGACACATCCTCCTCCTTTGTGTTATTTTTCTCTTCATCAACCCCATGAAGCGCCACATGCGTTTCAGTGCTTTTCGTCTTGTATTCTAAACACACATGCAGGGCACTCTAGGGAACGTGTTGCATCTACTGAGGAGATGTTGCGGAGCCTTCCAGACACCGCTCAGACAGATTGGCCCCTCATCTTAAAGACAGCTGATAATGAATTTAAGGCCAGGCCCAGTCCCTGGCGCAGCACCTGTAGAAAGCACAAATGTAGACGATGAAAGAGGCAGACAGTCTCCATGTGCGTTGGCAAGCCTTCAGAGCCAAGAGGAAAATAACTCCCTGCACTGGTGTGGGGTAAATAAACAGTTTATTAAAAAGATTGACATTCTCATTGAATGATGGTAAGATTGATAGGTGATTATTGCTTTCCTATTTGCAGGAATCTAATGTATTTGAGGGAAATCATATACTGATGAGTCAAGTAGGGACAGACCACAATGTATTGATTAATCACTAGTCTTTTGGATGGTAATGTTTCATGTATCAGACATTGTGACTACTACATCACCACCTCTTCTTTTAAACCCAGCAACAAGAGACCACTGACTCTAGAGCACATGGATTCCTAAACTTTTCACAGGATATAATTTCTGTCATAAAAATGGCTACTGGCTGGAACTACTACTACAGTGTATTAAGAAGAAGAAGAAGAAGAAGAAGAAGGAGGAGAAAAAGAAGAAAGTGGGGAAATTTCAGTTTGATGAATACAGATACACATTCAAATCAAGGTATGCAGTGAACAACATCCACGCTCTATGTCACAGGTTAAAAAGAGTCTGTTGAGGGGGTGTGATCAATAAAAGAGAAAAAGGTTTAAATGGAGATCAAATTTTATAAAATATATACAAAATATCCATTAAAAAGAAGTGGGAAAGCCCATAGTCACTCGTCCGTCCTCACAGCATGGCCCCCGCTCCTCTCTCTTCCAGGACCGGGCCACAGTCCCGCCGGCCACACTTGCCCATGGACACAACGACTGCACACATCATTGGAGTCAGTGGAGAAAGTCTCAAGGTGGGCTCGAACTCACGACCTTCAGGCTTAAACGCTCAACCAACTAAAACCGCTAAAGCAGTAAACTCATCAACTTTCTGTTTTTAAATAGCTGAAACTCGACGTCCTACATGTGACAGCAGGAGTTATGGCTGTGCATTTCCTATAAAAGTCTGAAGCACACACACTTGTATTGTGGAAGTGCATGTCTTGTTTTTGGTGTTTAAAATGAGGCTGCTCAAGTCAAATACCCATAATGTTAATAGAGTCCAACTTAATCTTCTCTCATGATGACTTCTGGGACACTCTTCACAGCATCTGCCTAGAAAACCAGGCAGCCAGTGCACCATTTTAAACACCTCTTCATTGGATCTGGAGGTTGTTTCCAAATCAGGCGCTGACACAAGGGTCGTTAATGATGAGAAGATGTGTGTCACCTTGTCTGTTGGCGAACAAATCAAAACCACACATTTGCATAGAGAATAGTGGATGATTGTAAATACGAATCTGCAATGAAGAATTATTCCTCCTGTGCACTCTAAAAGAAGGCACATCTGAAGCCTGAATTACCAGCTCTTACATTTTTATATTTTCTAATATATAAGCCCTGTTAATTATGAAGAGAAAGTGAACTTAATCCCCTGTGTAGCGCAAGTTTTGAGGCAGTAAACTCAAGTCATAAATTGCTTTGAGTCATGCCTACTTGGTAAATGAGTGAGCATTAGCGCGGAACACATTGCCTCCAACTCAAGAGCGAGACATTAATAATATGCAAGTGGCTGAGGTAATGGTGGCCATATAGTCATAGACTGCACACTGTATATTAGCACACATAGACCTACCAATCAAGCATGAGCGTAATTATGCAGATGGATAGAGCAATGTGACATCTCTAACGTGTGGAGACAAAAACCTGTGCCTGACTTTTCTAAAAGCAAGTAAATTACATCCGGATCCACACGAGACCGAACATTAATGTACATTTGATTTTCACCATGAGACTTCTCCGTGAGCGTGAATGATGCAGGTGTTACTGATGTTTGGCATTTAGTCTATTTGTAGGGGAGTCATTTTAAACAAACACCACTGAGGTTGAGTTTAGTTTCATATTTGCAGGTATTTAAAGATAAGAATTGTTTTTTTTTTATTAGACATCTGTATCCAATCTTCAATCTTATCCTGCAGCAACACAAATGTGATTCCTTGAGTTTAACTTATAATTGTGTGATGTTATGCTCCTACCTTTTTATTGTGCTTTGTCCCATAACAAAACAGCAAATGTGGGAGGTTTCGTTTTATATGCCCCCCATTTGATGGAATCAGAATCAGAATCATTTTTATTGCCATGTAAGTAACAGGAAGTCACAGGCTAGGAAATTGCTTTGGCTCTCGGTGCAACAGTCAAAGAAGAGAGGTGAAGAATAGAGTAAGGCATAATAATTACTGTGTTGGGGCCTTTAAGGGAGACATGTTATGCATAATCGTCTTTTTTGAGTAAAGTAAAAGTAGCCATTATTATAGCCTATTTAGTTCTATTTATTCTGAGGAACCACTTAGTTTCCTTTGTTTGTGTTTACAATGTAAAAATGACATGAATTGGCTCTAACTGGATGTAATAATAGCAGTTCGGAACATTTATGTGTGTAATTAGGTTGGGAAGAAAATAAATTAAACAAAACATTAATAATTCATCTTCTAATGCCATCTACTTTTTTCTATTTTTTATTATTATTTCACAGAGAATTCTTATGTGCCTCTGACCTCACATAAAATCAAGTATCAGAGAAGTGTGCGCTGCAGGAGGAGACAGAGGGGAGGGGAGGCACAGCAGAGACAATGACTCTATCACTTTAATGCAATAGTATGGAGACACTATGTTGCGCCCTCCATTGACCAGGTTGATGATATTGGCATTGCTCCAGTGGCACGCCTGCTCGGCATTTAACGCTGTTTTGAACCAGTCCACCCAGTGGCCGTCGGGCTTAATAGTCTTCAGGCAGAAGACGTTCTCCTAGGACCCAGAGAGATCCTTCACCATTTTTAGCAGCTCCTTTACTTTACCTCAGCTTCACCTGAAATAAAGTGGGTGTGGCTTGCAAAGCTGCATATCACTGTATCCAAGATGACCATTCTTGTCTTCTGTCTTGTAATAAGGGTATTCGTAGTGTTTAGCTCATTGTCCAGATTGGACATGACAGCCACAGAATTATATGTAGCATATCACATCCAAGTCTGCTACTCTGTGTTGTATAAGGTGCAGATCTCAACAAAGTATTTGGTCTTCTCCTTAACCTGTGTTCCACAGCTCAGAGTCATCTGCCTGTTTCTGCTGAGATTTGAGCATCAGCTCTTGGCCTTGGAACTGAAACTTATCCATTACTTTCAGGAGATGTGTCTGCTCCACATTGCTCTCCTCCAGAGGAAGATGGATGGCAGGGTCTCCTGGGGCTCTTGCCTTAATTTGAATGCTCCCTGCTGGTGTGGGGGCGAGCGGAGCCTGCAGGTTCTAAGGGCTCATTAAAGATGCGCCCATCACCCTCAGATGTTTTCACTCGTTTTTATGCTGAAGTTCCTGTGTGCTTTTGTGTCTGGATTATAATACCATGTAAATGTTTGAAAAGGAACATGACTGCACTATTTTTAGAGGACACAATCTATATGTAAACAGCCAACATCTAAAGTCGCCTCAACCTTTAACAACTACCTTTGTTCTTTCTTGATTATAGCAGTTACACTTTTTCACTTCTCTACTCACCCCTCTTCTCCTCGTGGCATTAGATGTATTGGTTTATTAGGCACCCTTTCTCTGCTTCCGGTTAGGTATATGTTGTTAATATTTTTTCTCCCATGGCCTCAGACAGTCGCTCAGGATCTGTCCAATAGCCCTAAATAGTACCGCTCAATTAACCATATTAAAATGCGATACCATGTGACCCAGTGGGAGTAATGGGTCATTCAAACAACATGATTGACCATAGAGATGAATGAGCAGCTTGACTGATTCTGAGCTGGATATTCCGTAAGTCACAAGAACATCCATGTGTGGAAACCTAATGCTGTTCAAGACAGTATATAATGACAGTATTCCTACCAACAATAATTAGAGCATGTGTTTTTCAGCAGAGGTATAGGGGTGGCATTAATAGATATACCTCTAGCTATATCTCTAGCTTCTCAGACTGTATTGACCAAGGCGGACTCGGGTTTAATCAGGTCTAAAAATACATGTAAACACACTGAACGGCTGATGGATCAGTCGTGACAGGTTTCTGACTGAGGTTAATGGATGCTCTCATTACCAACACCAGCAAATAAAACAAAGCTCGGTCTGAGTGCAAACTGGCTGCTGAGGCTAATGAAAGTAATTATGGAAAGCAGTCATGTTGAAAATATTATGGAGCATAAGCAAAGACACGGTGTCTTCCGCCCCTTATGCCACAGACTCATCACACAAATGGTTTGGCGTTGGAGCAATTAGGTGTAAGACTTGTCTTGTCAAGAAATAATTGTTAATTTGTTCAAAGTGGATTGGAAAATTGTGAGGATGAAGACACATATGATAAAACATATGAGGAGGATGGCCTCTTGCTGTCAAACATTTAACTACAAATACTTTTTTCCTTTTAGTCAATCCCATTTATTCAAGCGTACAGACTTTAACCTTTGTGCTATTCTCGGATCAAACTGACCACAGACAATTAAAAGTTAAAATACACAAAATGGTCTAAATTACCCAGGGCTGGTCAAGTTTATTTTGTTTTATAGTTACTGCGGCGAGTATAGTTTAGTTTACAGTTTATCACAGTATCTCAAATTGTCCAACAGAAAGACAAAAAAACATAGAAAAACAGATTCAGAGAAATCACAAACAGTTTGGTTGTAAAGGCAAAAGCAATTTTTGGATTGACAAATGCATGGTATGAGGTGATCAAATATTTAATTCAACATTCTTAAGTCCTCTGCTTGTGTCCATTATTGTCTGAACTCAATAAACATGCTTAAGACAAGAAAGATACATCCCCACAAGTTACTGCATCTGTGAATGTATAAACTACACACTGAGGTACATTCCGGGCAAAGACCTACCATCTCCAATCTAAAGTTTTCAAACAACTCATAGTTAACTCCTAAGAAAAACTTTCAGGTCAATACAGGCCCAGAAAGGCAGCGGTGTGGAGGAGGAGAACAAGGGGGGGAAATGGATGTGTAAAAAGCCGGAGCAGAGCTGTGTTGCCGGTGCGCTCCCCTGGTCCAGCCCCAGAGGACGGTGTGATGGAGCAAAGATGAAAGAGAGACTTTGAAGGAGGAGTGATCCTTCCCTCGCTCCCTGGAAGGAGGAGAGGAGGGATCAGAGCAAAGGCCCCCGACACAGCCAGAGATGTTGAGATACACACTATACTTTTCACATTATGCTCTTGACTCCTCTTAGAAGTCCTAGCCAAGGTGACTTTACCGTCCATTTGATTTTGCTTTGAGCCAGGCTTTCTCAAATGGGCCATACGGACTGCCTTTTTGCACTTTCTTATTGCTGACGGCATCAAACTGCACTGTAAAGTCATCGCTCTGCTCCCTGTGTGATGACAACTCAGAATCTATCAGAAAGCAATACTGCAGCTTTCCCTCAGTCTATTAACTTATAGTTTATTGTTCATTGTCAAATCAACTCAAATAATCTCTGCACTTTTGTGTGTTTGATACAGATTCCTTTCGGCATATTTGCGTCGAGTCAGCCATAAGGAAGACAATAAAACTTCAGTGTATTATTATAAGCACAATCCTTGCTCATTTTGATGACATTTTCAACTAAAGTTCAGCCGACCGTGCATATTCCTCATCACAAACTAGCTGCTCCACATACCTGCAGCAGCGTGACACAACATATTTAGGACTCCTCTCAGTGTGCAGTGGGGACGGGAAAGGTGGGACAGCGGGGGCATGGTCACGCTGCAGGTCATGTGGAGTTAGAAATGAAATTCAAGCCTCATTATTGTGTTTTGTCAGCATTTCCCAGGTGTTCTTTGTCTTTCGCTGGTTGATTTGAAGGTCGAATGGTCCCATGATGTGCATTATAATGACTGTTAGTCAACAAGCCGATTAGAGGAATAATCAAACAATGATTTCAGGTATTATTTAGGCAGTATTTAGCACTAAAATTATTAATATACACAATTTAGTTATTTCTTTCTTTTTGTAAAATGTATACAATCTTTGAAAACATGTGACCTCTGATCTAATGTACATATAATGGCTGAAGAAATAAACTACTACTACTACTACTACTACTACTACTACTATTTATACATTTATATTGCCAAAAATATTCTTTTAACCAAATGGTCGAGATAAATTATACAAGTAGTCTTAATATCTTGGTATGGCAAATTCTAAACTGCCTGAAGTGCACATTTTATCATTTGTACTGTTGACAGAATATATAAAAAATTCATTCTACGTAGACAAAAGAATATATATATTGTAGTCCTTTTCCATGTCATTATCGACCCGTACAATAAAATGCATGTGCTCCACTATTGTTCATTTTTTAGTGTGTTGGATTGAAGTATAACACTGTCTGATTGCCTTGATTCCTTTCACAACCGTCTGAAGAAATCTCCAATCTATCCCTCATCTTTTGTTCTCTGTTGGCGAGGTCATAGAGGCAGCAGTCTGAGCAGAGACGTCCAGAGCCGCAGGCGTCCCTGGCCAGCCGAGAGACATGGTCCCTCCAGCGTGTCCTGGGTCATCCCCGAGGTCCGGAACACCTCCTCATTAGTTCCTTTTAAGATAATATAAGCCAAAAAACAACATAGTTTCAAAATTTGCCACATTTAAAGGAAGGGAAATGAAAGATCCATCCTCTATTGTTCATGCTGTTGATGGCACAATTTGTCTCATCAGTCACTGGATAAAATGAACAGAAACCAAACAGCAAAATCTCTGGAATTCTCCCATTTTACAGTATAGAGCTAATCATGATGGCTCAACACTGAGGCTGTTGATCCTTGTCTGAGCTCACACAAAGAGGCCAGACTCACAATGCTCATGCTTCTGTTCTCTGATGTCCTCATATCAACTCAAGATGTCTGTTTCTTCAGACTATAACTGCTGCTCCAACTTTTATAAAACACTAAGTGATGAGACGTAGTATTTCATCATGATAGGAGTTAAAACTTGTTTGATATGACTGGAAATAAAAGGAGACAGAGTTATTCAATGCTTAAATTCTACATTATTTTCTTTCGTGTGGGCAAAAGCTAAAACGAACGAACTCACTGCAGAACATTCACATGCCATTGCAGAATGGTGAGCGAATACCATGGACTGTAATTATTACCAGACCTAGTCACATTTATCGCCACCTTTAAACTAATGTGCCACCACTTTCGCCGTTTCTGGGTCTTTTCAAAATGGAGCAGGAAAATGTGAAAAAACGCATTTGCGCATGCGTCAGCCGGCACAAGCCCCATTCATTTGTCGAGTGCCTTCAAAATTCCACAGCGACTAAACTAGACTGGTCCAAAAAGATATTCTCCCCTCAGCATGGACACACATGTGGACCATGTTGGGCTAAGCAGTTTTCAAGAGGTGAGAAGATGCTATAGATTCGCATTGGCTAATTCTTATTTCAGGTCCCCCCCCCCCACTGGCCCGGGGTGGTATTGCAAGCATGTCAGCACATTTTATTTTGGACATTATTGAGTCGGGACCCGCCCCCACTGGCGAATACTCCATAAATTGAAATAATTATCTTACCATAAGTGACATATACTAGATCATTTTTATAATTGTGAATTACTGTATTCAGTCTTTTTCATAGCTGGACGACAAACAATTATAATACATAATATATCATTCACTAATAATGCACTCAAGGTCGCCTTATAAAGTGTACACAGTTACAAGCAAAATCAGTGAAAGCATACAGTTGAAAATGGACGGGGTCACAGTGAATAGACCAGTCTGAATAGGTGTGTTTTAAGTGTGGTTTGGAAGTGTGGGAGTGAGTCAGTGTTTCGGAGGTCAGGAGGGAGGGTGTTCCTGAGCTGGTGAGCAGAGCGGCTGAAGGCTCGGTTCCCCATGGTGACGAGGCGGGCTGGAGGGACCACGAGGAGGAGAGAGGAGTAGAGGGAGCGGGAAGGTGGGTAGAGCGAGGTCGTGAATAGCTTTGAATGTGAGAAGCAGGATTTGGCACTGGATGCGATGGGAAGCCATTGGAGTTGTTGTAGGACTGGGGTGATGTGGTTGATGGAGGGAGTGTGTGTGTGATGAGGCGTCCTGCACAGTTTTGGACCAGTTGGAGTTTGTGTAGAGTTTTATGAAAAGGGAATTGTTGTAATCCAGACGGGAAGTGATGAGACTATGAACCAGGATTGCAGTGGACTGTAGAGCGAGAGAGGGGCGGAGGTGGCGGATGTTTTGAAGGTGAAAGAAAGCAGAGCGAGTGACGTTGTTAATGTGGGAGCAGAAGGAGAGAGTACTATTCAGGACAACACCCAGACTCTTAAGTGTGGTTTGGAAGTGTGGGAGTGAGACAGTGTTTTGGTTTTGGACGTCAGGAGGGAGGGTGTTCCAGAGCTACATTTGTTATTTTTAATGTAATATCATTCCCAAGGGACTGCGGGTGGAAATAAGCTCTTGAGCTATAACCTGGTACAATGCATCTTTCCCTTTGAGGTTAATGTTTTTGTACACTGTCCCTGTCATCTTAAATACATAAAATAAAATAAACAAAGCTGGAGAAATTGTTTAAAGCATGGACAAAATTGGTTTTATATGTTATTAGGGTCAGGAATAATCATGGGAATTTTTATAATTGTGTGACCCAAGTGTCTGCTTCTGCTGGCAATGGAAAAAAATAAGTTTCAGTAAAGTTGTGATTGTTTAACATGACAGATCTGAGTGCATGTGCCGATGCTTTGTCCTTCGTCAAGAGAACATGCTCAATAGTGCAAAATACAGCTAAGATATCAGGCAGCTATGACGCTATTTTCTTTAGATGAATATCATTGGATTTTAATATCATATTTGCGACGAATATCTTGCCACAGGAGACCAGAATAGAAATCTTCAAAATCATAACCACATAAGGTGAAGGCTTTTGTTCAATCCTGAGATGATCCGAGTGTTACCTCAGGGTGATGCTGCCAGTGGCTCTTTTGAAGCGTGTGGTGCGTAACGACTGCATGTGCTCCACCGATTGCTTTTGTTTCATTTTTATTTAGTTACGCAAAGTGCACATATGGTCGTAAACACATGGTGAAAGTATCAGCATTTATACTGCGTCATATGCGATGATTCTTGGTTATTTGTCTGTACTCTTTCAGGCTTGTCCCATCAGGGTGAGGATGGAGAGAGAGGGATGAGAAGGAATAGAGAAAGACAACAGCGCACATAAATCTGCATGCGTGTGTTGATTACGTGTTCGAGATTTGAGATTAAGATGAAAAGATCCTTTATTCGTCCCACAGTGGGGAAATGTCAGCGTTGCGTCACAGGTTACAGAACAGAACAGTAGGAATGAGCACACAGCACAAGTTACAATCTCAAGTTAAAATCTCTACCTTAAGCATAAAAAAGCAAGTATAAAATCTCAAACTTTAGCAGATAAGAAGTTAGTATAAATTCTCTCTCTACAGTACAAGTTGCACAGATGAGTCAAGTAAAGAGACAGTGGTTCCATATTGCACATTCTGACATTAGTTCAAATTATGTGAGGTCAGGTGTTTGTTAGTCCTCTTTGTTCGTTGTACAGTCTGACAGTAGCAGGAAGTAAAGACCTGCGGAACCTCTCATACACACGGCGAGGGTGGATCAGTCTGTCACTGAAGCTGCTCTCCAGAGTGGACAGAGTGTCTGCAGGGGGTGACTGTCATTTGTTGTGTGTGAACAAAGATGCAGATGAGCTAAATGTGTGTGTGTTTTATTACGGTCGCAAAATCACAAAGTACTGGTTTCCCAGAACAGCAGGTTTTACACAAGGTGACATCTCTCTCAAACCACTAATTAACCACTCTTTACATGGAGCTGATATATGGACATGCCATCCATACAGGCCTGACTGGAATCTGAATCACCCTTTTCCTTCTACCTTGTACTGAAGAATGAAGCAGGGACAGTATGTGACCTGGTTACAGATGATGTGATGTATGTACAAGTGCATCATTAACAAGATCATAAGATAAGATGATGTGTTCCAATACATCCACATGTTTAGAAGCTTATCTCGACTTTTTTAAGATTGTAAATACACAAAACTGAAACTCTTCAGAAAAATATAATGACA
This sequence comes from Pomatoschistus microps, assembly GCA_029875035.1. NCBI lineage: Eukaryota > Metazoa > Chordata > Actinopteri > Gobiiformes > Gobiidae > Pomatoschistus > Pomatoschistus microps. The sequence goes on along the minus strand of JAPMNZ010934773.1, from coordinate 2,178 downwards.
ATTGCAAAGAAAATACATACAGGTGATACATATTGAGCTCCAAAATGTGTTCTATTGATCAACTGTTGAACATAAGTCAACTAATACCCTGATACATGGTCTGGCCTATAAACCCCTGTACATTTGGCGATCAAGGACGCGAGCACAACCAGTTTGCAGAAATATGTACGCCCTCGCCTAGGTGGGCGTCAGGTGACAGGACTGCAAAAAAAAGAGTATTATAATGTGATAAAACCAAATTCCGGTTTATAATCATCCTAACTCAAAAATAGGACCAAGATGTGGGGAAAGAAAATGAACAAGTTGGGAAAAGCACAGTGGATAAATGCACAGGGTGACTCAGGTGAACATGAGGGCGTGGCAAACAATCAATGGGACAGGGAGGAGAACTCAAAAAGCCAGGACAACCAACGGGTAAGTACATAATAAAAGTCTACACTAGGAGACAGGTTGCTTTTACTTATAGCTGTGGTTATTTAGTAATTAAGTTGGCTATCAATCTTGTCAGCATACTATAGCCGTTTATCACCAAGCGAGGGATTGGGGAATGGGATACAATGGGATACATCTAGATTACATATGTGCGCAGCTACCACGTGCGTGAAATACAGGAACTTTTTTTCAGTTTCAATGTTTAGCATCGCACCCCAACTCCCTCACAGGCTCTCGTTTACCTGCACTGGGCACCCACTGGAGGTGGCGGCCTGTTTGCAATAGCACCACCCCTCGTTGTTCAAGTGGAGGAGAACTAGTGTCACCCAAAGTGTCAACTCAGCCCTTTTGCCTGATTTCATACATAAGCTGAATCAATTAGCTCAATTTTTCAATTAAATTAAGTTTTTAGTACAACTTGTATCTTGTAATACACTAAATCTAGTCAGAATGTACTCAAATTAAGATTAAAAACTTCTCATATTGTTCATATTTTATCTTTTTTGCAGTGCACATAGTGATTTGTGCTGATAATCCATCTATATCTGAGCATTGTATTGGTTCAGGGTTCACTTCAGAAGCAAATGCAACTGTCCTCATAATGTCAAAAGGATTGACCTGACTTCAGAGACTAATTTTTACTCATGGATCATTCCAACATGACGTCACTTTGTTGCTGGAACTCAGTGATTGAATGTTGTGTCGAATGGTAAAACAAGGGGGAACATAAGTAAGAAATAAGTGACATCTATTTCTTTACTTGTGTTTAACAAAAAAAGTATATATTATAGAAGCAGCAGATCAATATAAAACAACCCTGGGCAAAACCCCCTGATCGGGACATCCCTCAAAGAAACCTATTAGATACAGTGCCTTGAAACTCTTCTCTGACGTTAACCTCACCTGCTGTTGTTTATTCCACGGCACAGGGACACAGTGTACAGGACGTGACAAAGGGAAATCATCTGTTATGAGGAGCTATGTACTCCTCACAAGAAGTGGCCCCTCTGGGATAAATGACTGCTCCCCTCATTGTCATTTTGCCCACAAGCTCCCACACAGAGGCAATCCGTGGGAATAGGTCAATGTGGTTTCAGTAACAAGGAATCAATATGTCTTCCAATAATAACAGCAGGGGTTGTTATGTATTGCTATGAAGGCCGGCTTGAGATTAAAGTGAACTACCCAAGATTGCATCCTGGGAAGACAATTATGTTTCAGTTCAATGCGACACACAGGTGGTGGGTCTTCAGGAAAGTCATTATATTGCCCAAGTATAGCTATAATATAAACTATGATTTTCACTTTGCAATATGTGAGTTTACATCTACCACATATGGAAGTATGTACAGTAGTATTTATGCTGTAAAATGAAATTGAAATTGAAAAGGAAAGTGCAAGACCTCAAATAATATATGATTAAAGGGCAAGAAGAAAGTCCAGGAGATGTAAACATATTCTAAATGGAAACTTAATCGCAATCCATGCAGACTCAGGAACAGCGTTAAGAGTCCATGTACCCTCAACAAGAGGTGTAGATATGGCTGTAAAAACCAGCGGCTAAAACAGGTCCATAAGCTCCTGCGCTTCCTGCAATTGAGGCTGCTCGCGGCCATTTTAAAATGGTCCGTGGGGATCACGCATACATTTCAACGGGGGAAATAAGCGCTTACTAAGTTCACTAATATTTAATAACTAAACAGGTAGTCACACCATTAGACGAAGAAGAAGAAGAAGAAGAAGAAG
>JAPMNZ010934763.1:0-11464 GCA_029875035.1 Pomatoschistus microps | reverse complement strand
TCTGAACTATCAACAATTGTAGAGTGCTTTGGGTGACCTTGGTCTGTAAAATGCTCTATAAAAATAAACATTACTTACTTAGAATGGCTGTAGACGTGTAATTCATAACATTTTTAAATAATCAGCATATTTTTTTCTATTTCCGTTGGGCAGCGGTTGGGGTGGTGAGCTCCCGGTGGCTCCTGAGGTGTAGGTTGGAGAGTCCTGCTTTAGATACTACACTCTCAGGACACACACACACGCTCCATTAGCGAAGTATACGCTGTATTAATGCAACACTGTCATGTTTTGGATGTGGGATGACTCACATGATTCCATGGAAATAGAGCAAACCTAGTGGAACATTCCCTTCTTGGAAATGATAGATGAGTTATGTGTTGTGGAAAAATATATCTGTAGAAAGAACTTCCTCTAAGACAAGCACATACTGACTGCTCACGTATATGTCTTTATGCTATGCTCAGTGTCTCAGACCACAACATGTCGTCTTCATCTTCTTTTAGAAAACTTTTTATCTTTTGCGAACTTGTAAGAAAAATCCCTGTGATTGCTATTTGCAGCTAATTGACTGAATGAGGGTGGTCCTTTCTTTTCCTGTCTGAAAAAGCTGATCCAAAGATGTGACACAAGCCAAAAATATATGAATGAGAAAACCAGTGGTGGTACTGAACTGCTTTAAGAGTTAGGAGCTAGTTAGATGGTTTTATTGCATTTTTTGTGGTTTAAAAGTTAGATATCCCAGCTTGCACGGATGTGATGGGACATATAATGTTCCTGGAAGAGTTCATCATTGGTTTAAGTTTAATTTATTGAGGGACAATGTGCAGTTGCATTGATAAGATGGCTGCACCAGATTTAGCACCACTATACTTTCCGTCTGTAGTCCTTGACAATACAATCATATAACTTGCATATTTACATACAGTTCATATAAAAAGAGCGAGTAACTAAAATACTGTTCAATAAAAAGTGCAAGTAACCAGCATGCATGCTAAAATACAGTCCAATAAGGTGTAATACAGAGATACAGTTATAGCTAATGCACTAGGACTGGAAAAAACATCACTGCTATTGCCACTCTTGCAACTTTTTTATTGTACATAATTATATCCTGCATCCTGACTATACTTTTAACATGTTGCACAGTTCTGTCTTTTGCACAATCCATATGATTCTGTGTATGCCATATGTGACATCTAAGTTTGTCCAGTGTGAGATGGATAAAGTCTCTCTTATCATATCTTACAAATTAACATTATCTCTACACTTTTGTTACATTTTGAAATTAGCAGACTTTGTGTCAAGCTGAAATATGACGAGAACGTTTGAATATGAAGAAAAAGCTGAAGTCAAGTTTCTCTATTCTGTCAAAAAATAAAACAGCGTCTTGTGTTGCTGAAATATTGGCGCGAAATTTTATACGGTGTCCCATTCTGGAGCCCTCCGGAGGTGTGAGCCGAGCCTGGGCCCGGGGTTCACCCAAAGCCTGTCACCTTTGCAGCCATAAGAGTCCAAGCCAGGTGGGTCTGGGTGTGAAACAGGACTACACACCACACGCACACACTCACTCACTCTCACACGATATATATTTCTTGAGTGCCATAAAAAACGGACTTTGTAGATTGAGCAGGACATAGGGGAGCAAGGGTGCTGCGTCGAGGGGGTATGGTTAACCTCTCTCTCCAAAAAAAGGTGTCAAAAGCGGTGACTAAATTGGGTGTCAAAATGAAACCGAGGCATCCGTAAGTCTGTAACTCTTTCATGGGTGTGTGCTTCTAACTTTTTTTTTTTACAGGCAGTGTCCCTTTAAAAAAAATCATAGCGTCTGGAAAGCCCATTAGATCTGCATATAAAATTTCCCCAGTGATTAATAGTTGATGCAGCGTTGGTTTGGAGGGTACACCACCAAAGCAACATGTGGTCCGAGCCGGGTTCTGTCCCCGCCCCCAGCACCTCCCACCCCCCAAAACAGATCACGTTACACCCCATAAACTCGCCACTCTTTCCCACCTATATGTTTAAATAGGAGGAGGTGCTCGCTTGTCAAGAATGGCTTTGGGAAAGTTGTGAGAGAGGGCTTTTGCAGTCTGGGATGCGAGCAGGAGAGGAGCAGAGGCTTGAGAAAACTTTGCAACCTGGCAACGCGTCAGAATTTTGGATGGAATGACAGAGCCCGGTTTATGAGCTGGCAACGCAATTGTTTTAAAATTGGGATTGGAGCAGAGCATTTTGGGAGGTTCACTGCACAGATATAGATTTGATTGCTATTTCTTGGTATTGACAAGGCTTTCCAGCTTGACAACAAAACATTTTATTTTGATTATCACTTCAAGTCAACGTTGAGGTTGCTTTCTTAGAAGGTAAAAAAAAGTGACAATTGAAGAGATTTTTTTTTCAGCATGGATCAGCCGGCCAGCAGTTGCATGCGGAGCGTCCACCCGGGGAGTCCGATATGGGGCTGCATGCGAAACCCACATCACCCGGGGGGACAGGTCAACCTCCAGTCGCCCTACCAGACTCAACCTCCCTTCTCCCTGCACCAGAAGCCCGATTACCTGGCCTACACAGCGGACTTCAACCCCACCGCCTGCCTAGTGCCCTCACCATACCCCAGGGACGACAGACTCTACCAAACCGATGTCCAGGCGGGATACCAAAGAGTCGCAGAGTGGCAGTTCGGAGCCAGTCGTCCGGAGATTTGCCCGCCTGCGCCTCCGTCGGTCGGGGTGGTCCCAGTGGGGGTCTCTGCTGGAGGGGGCAGCGTGGTGGCAGATATGGACAGTGTGGATAGGATGCCAGCGGGATGCCTGGACGGAGAGTATTCACCGCAGAGCGTGGCGTCGGGCGATTCGGACAAGAAGAGCAGCAGCAGCAGCAAGAGGAAGAGAGACGCCACAGGTGGGTGTGATGGTCGATCCATGAACCAATCAAATATGTTTAGTTCAAACTTGTGTGTGCATTCAACACGAAAAAAACCACCAAAATACAAAATGTGGTTTGAGGTTGGATAGAATTGTGTTTAAGTCGTTAATAGAGAAGCTGGAATTGATATATTTGAGTACAGTAAATGTTATGACCATTGCATAAAAAAATAAATAAATAAAAGTGCCATATGTACAAGAAATACAAGTACTGAGGTATTATTGTTCATTTCAAGTATGATTTAAATGCCATACTTTCCATCCTCTGTTGTCTGTTTTGGTAAAAATAGAAATTTAAGACAATGTTTATAAAATTCCGGCCCAGATAATGCACAAGTATTAAATATTAAAAAGTTATGAGACCAAAATGAGTGAGAATATACAAACTAAACAAAAAATTTGCAATATTTGTACTACTGATGGCAGTGCTGAGTAACATACCCGCTGTGCACTCATAATAATGTGCTGATATTAAGAACTGATTACATTGTCCTCATAAAACTGCAGCTACAGCCCACAGGTCATGATGGGAGTAAGTGTTGGAGCCAAGTGGGTGAAGTGACTTGTAATTAAACACTCAAAGCAACAGTTGCATCCTCTTATTGTTCAAAGGATTTCAAAAGACTCTGTGATTAATGATGGTTTTTTAAATGTGGCCTGTATCCTCTGGAAACGCACACTATTGTTTTATAACAGTGGCCTACTTTAAACAGGCCTTGTTGTGTAGTTTATTATTCATACGGATTAGTGTGAAGGGAAATTTGACACATTAGTTCACATATTATTTCCCCATTTTAAGAATTTGAAGTCGTACTTTTACAAAACATTTCCTTTGAAAAAATGCAGTACAATTTGTTGAAGGGAGTTTGCAAACTTTCACACTCAGAGGCAAACATTTGAATTAAAGATACAAAATATACTTTTTTCTGTTTTTAAAAAGGTTTACATTTTATATATATATATATATATATAAGCTTATTTCCTTGACAACAATACAGCCCCAAATGTATAATCTATATTGGGTTGGATAAAAATAAAATCATCATATTTGCCTCCACTTCACAGATGTCTGTTACATTGTATTATATATGAATATCTCTATATGAAAATGAGTAGTATTTCAAATTGTTTTAATACTTTTTCAAGCCAATGCCATGTGCCAATCAGTCAAAAACTCATCCAATATCTACAATTCTCATGTATTTTATGTATCACCAAAAAACATACAAAAATATCGCTTTTTCCCTTATTTCTCGTTATTCCATCTCTCGTGTCAAACCAGTGATTAACATTTGCATCATTGTATAAACATAACTGATTACACAGAACTCGTCCAATTACCCCTGCAACAACACGGCTGTAATTGGGCGCAGGGGGTGGGGGTCCTGCTCTTACCTTATTGTAACCTCGCTCACGCACCCTCGCCACAGGCCAAGCCGCGTCTGCTAAAATCACTATTCTCTTTAGCCCACCTCCTGCATTCTTGTCCATTGACATTTTCCTGTCGTTAAGCTGTAATACAATCTCCCACTGAGTGCATGCAACCCGTCTGACCACCGCATCAGCCCCCGAATTAAGACAAAAAAAATATCTACCATTGAGGGTCCGTGGGTTTGTGTTAGAGCAGCATAAATTAGGAAAAAGCCTCGAGGCGTTCGCTCAATACAGATGGGCCGCTCTATACTATACTTTGCTGCTTTAGGTTTGGCCTCAATAGATGGACCGGGGCCAAGGCAGAAACCCTATACACTATCTGATATCAGCTGGATGCTACACGCTCGCCATGTTCCAAAAGTGTGGTGCAAAAAGGAAAACCGTTGTCATATCGCATCATATTGTGTGGAGATAAGTGAAGTAGCAGCATGTACCCGCTGGAAAGAAATATATACAAAGAGGGAAGTTTGCAAGAGTTGGTTATGAGCAGAGAAAGATGTCTTAGGATTTGTTTTTCAATGTGTAAGAAAATACGGCAAAGTATTCAAATTGTGTAGAGCTAAAGCAGGGGGACCTAACTTTCAAACCACAATGTAATATGTGAATGTAATGAACTGGTTTCTATTTCTCAAAACAGTTTGGTTCTATCTCAAGTTTTCACATTGTCACATATTTAGATCCGTTTTTTAGACAGAAAAGTTTTGAGAAAAAAAGACCTCAGCCTAAAGAACCAAATTTTGACTCCTTGGACTCTATATATTCCTGGATATATTTGCAAACAACAGAATATTTTGGTCTGATTAGTTCACAAAACGTTACTTCTAAAACAATTTTTTCCCTTGCCGGACACACACCATGCATGAGAAAAAGAAAAAAGTCACAAACCCCAGCTTTAAAACTCTGAGCTGTTTCACTTCTGGGGTAAATCATTTTTCCATTTGACTTGGTTTGAATATGAATAATCCAGACTTCAAAACACCACTGTATAGAATTTTAAGCCCCTAAAAAGGCCATTATAATTTTAAGGTTTCCCATGTGGACAACTACTTCTAAGACTGGCCAATTATCTGTGCTGAGACCTTTTATTAAAGTTAGTAAAGTTACTATATGAATAAAGACTGCTTACTTTCTTACTTACTAAACTTCATAGTATTTGCAGTACAATTTTCTCTATTCTGTGTCCCCGGTATGCACTAAAATGATCAAACTATAATTAAAAAAACAAAAATCCATCTCCAACTTCGTCCAAACTTTTTTTTTATCAATGTAAAAACAACAGAAGCAAGAGTTTTGTTTCGCCACATAAATCCATCACCCATTTATACTTTTACACCCGCACTAATTAAGTCCTGATTGAGCTGTGATTAAGACAAAGGACATTACGGCCCCGGCTTTAAAGGGGACCAAATGTTTGCCGAGGGCCCCTGCTGAGAGGCTGGGGGCTCTGGCTGTGCGTGGGGGGAATATTTATGGAGGTCTGTTTGGGAGGCGTAGGGTGTGGGTTGCCAGGTGTTCATGTGTAAAACCAGCCTAACACCGCTCCAGACCAGGACCATGCAGGACAGACCCAGGACCTGCTCCCGCTTCCACATACCAGCGATATTACAGCAGCTTCAGCCTGTGTTTCCGCCTGCTGTGGCTGAAGAAACGCAGAAATTGTCAAAAAAAGAAAAAAAAAGGGCCGGAAAAAGTGTTTTCTCCCCTGAGTTTGATTTGAATGGTTTTCTGGTTCTATCACATCCATGGGTTTGAGAAATGAGGACTGTTACTACTGCAGTTGAAATTCAATTATCTTTTATTTTGATAATAATTCATAACATTGGCTGGAGCAAGAAGTGAACGCCAAGAACAGACTCTCAAAGGTTAGAAGAATAGGTTCTTAAAAGCTAGTTATTGTGATTGACATGCAGATAAAAAGTAAAAACACAAATTTTTCACAATCCACAAAAGGCTTAAGTTTATTTGTAGAGCACAATTCATGCACAAGGTTATTCAAAGTGTGAAATGTTATAATAGACACAAATAAATAAAATGGGAATAGTCCAGTGTAAAGAGCTAATTTTAACACTTAAACCTCAGAAAAATAGAATATTGATAAAAAGTTCATATTTTTCAACTTTAAATATGTAGTCAATGATACAGACTCATCAAATGGCTCACAGTCCATTTTGGTAATATTCAAATTTTCTAAGAGGTTCTAATTGTTTTGTTTTTTTGCTGTGAGCCAATTATCAACATTATAACAAACAATTATAACAAATTACAGTGTTTGTTAAAATACAGAAGTAAATAGACTTTTGAATGATCTTCCAATGTTTTTCTGAGTTTCAACTGTAGCTTTGTAGATTTGATTTTTCACACTTTCAATTTGTTTTATGATTTAGACTATTTGTATTTTTACGCAATTATTTTATCCTCTTTGCGCAAGAATTTCCCCCTGTGGATCAGTTAACTGGATGTAGGATATGTCAAGGGAGAAATCCTGGTTACACACGCAATTGTAGATAAATAAGTGTAAATTTATAACCTCATAGAGTTCCCCTTTAAGTCATGAGACGTTTGTTATTGGACTATAAGCAGTGTGGGATATAGTTTGTTGATTTTACGATAGAAAATCAAACTAAATACGGACTTAACTGTGGGGTAAAAAAACTCCACAACAACTCAGTGTAACTGCAAATGCCATTTCTACACAGTCACACAACAACGGAAACAGCCACAGGTCAAAAAGGACCAAGAATGTCTATGGAATTTAGCAAAACTCTATAGTAACCGTAGAGCAAACACTCACACATGCAGCTGTGAGTGTGTAGGCTGCACGTGTGTATCGGACACATCTGGATCTTGCGGCTCCACTCCCAGTTCCCGTTCTGGCGCTGGCTCCTGGCAGAGACTCTGCAAAACTTCTCACTTTTGACAAATTAGACCATTTTCGAGCGGTTACATCAGTGGCTCATGTCGCTACCAATGCGCAAGTGTTGCCCCAGTGCGCTGCTTTTGGAGGCTGGGGACAGACGTTAGCAAGAACTTCCACTGGCATTTATAGCCGCAAATGAAGATGTACAGCGCAGAATGTACAGTGTGTGCAGAGAGGGAGAATAACAAGTCTGTAAAGCTTGTGCTAAAAACTTTATTTTTTAATTCAAGAAAGAAAAACATTACTTATTGATTGTAATTGTGTGACATTGCACAGACAAACACCATTCCATCCATCCATTTTCTTCCCGTTTATCCATTTCTGGGTCAGGAGGGGTGACATAACCAAACTTACATAAATATATTTCTATGGATATCTCAGACAAATATGGACCAATCCCAGAATTAAAGCTGGGGTACCAAACTTTAACCAAAGAGAAATTGAATTGAGTAGTGGTTCTATCACTACTTTTCTTTTGCATGTATTTTTCGGCCTCTGCATGTCTTTTTCAGATATAAAATGAAAAAGAAGGAGCATCTCCCGTATTCAGCCAATCAGCTCCCAGCCCAAAGCGTCAAATAGTGACTTCTAGGTCTTATTTTCTTAAGTATTCTCATCATGCATGCAAAATATAACACGTTATCTACCAGGATGACAATAGTATGCGTTGGTCTGATTTGCCCAGAAACTTCTCAAATGTTTAATAGATGAAGGGGAAAGTTACGTACCCCAGCTTTAAAGTAAACATGACCAAATTTGCGTAAAAATTTTGTGATGCAGTATGTTTAAATGAACCTTTTCCAAAAAGCTTGAAGAAGAAAAAAAAAATCCCAGTCCATACTTGCACATAGCTCTATTGTGTTTATCACAGAAACTCCCATAAGTAACATGTGTCCAATCGTCTTTATGCACTGACCTCCACCGCTGTTACTAGAGGCCACTTCTCCACCGCTGGATACTGTACTATTAAAACTCTGCATATCTATATAAAATGACTAGATTCTCGCACAACCTTTTCCCAGTTTCGCGGCCTGAGACACATCCCGGTCACCTTTGTTCTTTTGTTAGACTTTTTAACGATGTTCCGCCGCATTCCTGGTCTAATGTACTCCCTATGTGACTTGGACTTAAAAACGCAGGACAGAAAAAAGGGCCTCGCCACGACCCCAAAAATGTGATGCAAATGATAGTAGTTGTTAAGGCGATTAAAATGCAATATGTGCGTTTGCAGAAATAGCACAAACGAATAGAAAAAGTACACAACAGGGCGAGCGATCGTGGTGGTCCAATTACAACCTGCTGCGTTTACGGTACAGGGGGCCTCATTAAACTCTCTTTGGAGTGCTGCTATGAGATATGTGGTAAAAGTACATCTAGAACAATTAAAAACAAAGGGTTAAAGGGCACTGCTGCTAGCTGTATTGCTAAAGTGACATTAGTGAAGACTGGTCTATGCAACTATATAAGATTTAGTCCAGGTCTCTGCTGATTCTAACCCTAACCCAATGCTACTAGACATGCCAGTAGTACTGCATAATACTTAGCATCTTTTACAGTGTATAATCAGACCACATGAGATGGCAAGGACTTAGCACAGAAATTCCAAACATAAGACTTATAATTGAGGGGGAAAAAACGCACACACACAACTGGATTAACATTCGGTGATGTGAGAATACTATATTAAATTTCAGTGAATTTCAAACTATTTCCCCTACACAGGTGAAACTTGAAAAAAAAAAAGTTTGCCATATATTACTGGATTGATTATTTACAGTATATACGTTCCTTATTTTTTTACGTGACCTTTTGTACATGTTTCCTCCTGTACTTACAGTATATACTGCACATGCAAATACATAAATATATAATTATGTAGATTCAAGCAACAGTATTTTCCCTAGTTTCACCATGTGTTACAATATCAATATGTATTTACAAATGCATTTCTTATTTAGAATTTGTCAGCTCGAAATGGAGTGGGAAAGAAGTAAAAACTTGTAGACTCCCACGCCATTAATATACTATAACATAAATACATGCAAGAATTTTGTTTTTTAGCATTGAATAAATTACAGAGGGAAATGGACTTTTCAATGGTGATTCCAATTCTTTTTTGCAGCAAAGTCATGAGTCAAATAGTGTTGGATTTTCTTTGATGGTGTGTTGCTTGTGCAGATGTGCAGGACTCCAGTTTTAAGGTGGACTCCAGCTGTAAGGCGAGGAAGGAGCGCACGGCCTTCACCAAAGAGCAGCTGCGGGAGCTGGAGGCCGAGTTCACGCACCACAACTACCTGACCAGACTGAGGCGCTACGAGATCGCCGTCAACCTGGACCTCACAGAGAGACAGGTGAGGAAGATGCTGGGACCGTGGCGGCGTCTCCCAAGACCTCCCCTCGCCTCCTCCCAGGTTTAGTGCCCTACATTTCTGCAAAGTGGAGGAGGAATAATGGTGGAGTTCAGAGGAAAGGAGACGAGGGGAAGGAGGGGGGTTTGGGACGCGCTCGCCATGTGGGTACATACGGTCATGGATAAAACATGTGTGTGCCGCGCCTTTTATACCATGTGCTGCAATGATCGGCTGTTTGATGTCTGCTCGCAATTTGTCTGAACCTCAAAGTTTGGAGAGTTTTATTATACTTTGCGTTTCAGCAGCATTGCATGTGCAGTACTTAATTGTATTTCAGTATTGTTACTAGGGAAGACATGTGGTAATATGGATTATATGACAAATATTCAACATCATTATTAGAATTTACTTATTTTATGGACCCAAATTAGATACATATGAGGGGAAAACTGCTATATATGATCGCTCTATTAAGGCTAATACATCAATCTGGAAAAGCCATCTAAAACTTTACAGGCCTGAACCATTATTATTTTTACATTTAATACATTTTTTATATCATTACGTAATCTGAGACCTACAAATCAATGAGCAATATAAATGTATAGATTATTGTCTGCATCATGTATAAAAACTGAGACTTTCGTAAAGCTGGGATACCTAATTTTCAAACTTAAACAAAGTATTACTATTATAGAAAGTTCCTATGGATCTCAAAGCGGTTTGGTTCGATCACTACAGTAGTTTTCACATGTATTTTTAGAAACAGGGAAGTCAAAAGAGAGGACCACGCTCATTTTTGACTTGAAATGTTTGCTAATATGTTTGCTAAAAAGATGAAGACATGATGTGGTCTAATTTGTTCACGCAATTTAGATTTTACAAGATCCTTTCTGTTGGGACAAAGACCTTTTACTCAAATCATTGTCAAGCTTTCGTTGCCCGGTTAAAAACGGTTCAATCTTATTCACTTACAACATGGACTTTTTCGCTTATATATATTTTCCGAATCTTGTGGTCGTATTAACATCGGGATGTGGGCCCCTCTCCCCCTCGTCCTGGGCCACACTGCCACTCACTGACCACACACACCGTCTGCTGCTAAATGCATTTCCCAGGCTTCCCTCTGTCCCCCACAGCAGCACACACACGCTCCCAAAACATTCCCCAGTCCCTGTCCCATCCTCGCTCCCGATCCCTCTGCCGTCTGTCCGGGGTTTTTTCCGCTTCGGGCGACATCGTAATGTGCCCCTGGCGTACTTTCAATCCGCTACAAATGAAAGACTAAAATTGGAAGCAACGTTTTTGATTAATCACCCTTTTAGTTTCCTTTTCACCAACTGGCTGTTTTCTGTCACTAGTATTCATAGTCGGTTTGGGCTTTACACCAGTTTGTCCCTGACTTAAAGGTGATGTCTGTAACTTCAATTGTATTTTATCCTTGCGCTATCCCTTTGTCAAAAAAAGTAGAAGAAAAACATCCTAAATTGGGGCTTAAAAGAGCTGGTCAAGTTAGGAAAAATCATCAAAATTCAGCCCAAAAGAAAATGATTTGGGGTATTCACTGTGGGTCACTTTGACTTGACGATAGGGTCAAGGGTTAAGAAAATAATACATATTTTTTACCACATGACCTTGTAGTTTAATGTATATTAAATATGTATCATTGTTAAGATATTTAATTATGATAATTTTCCATCAGGAATTTGAATCAATTTAGCCCAATCAGGAACCTGTGGGGGCGGGTCTAACTGCAGCTTACATTCTGTCTCTCCATCTTCACAATTTGAAGAGTAACTGACCTTTACTTCAAAACGTGTTTTTAATAATATTTAAAATGT
>JAPMNZ010934709.1:0-10392 GCA_029875035.1 Pomatoschistus microps | reverse complement strand
GTGTGTGTGAATGGTTGGTGGTGGTCGGAGGGGCTGATGGCGCATACTGGTTGCCTCGCTTCTGTCAGTGTGCCCCAGGGCAGCTGTGGCGACAGTAGTAGTTTATCACCACCGTGTTTGGACTGAATGAATAACAACATGTGAAGCGTCTTTGAGTGTCCAAAAAAGCGCTATATAAAACCGATCTATTATTATTATTATGCAGCTCTCTAGTCAATTTTCAACATAAAAACATAGATTCAAACACTGCTCAAGAGTTCTGCAACTTGTTTAAATCATTGTTTATTTTCCTTGCGTCTTTCTCTCTCCTCGCATCACTGTCTTCCTCTCTCGCGCCTCTCTCTCCTCGCACCTGCGCGTTGTTTGATGCGGAGCAGAGTTAGCAGCAAGATTTGTTGTGAGATTATTAAAAGAAGCTGGTTCTCTTATCTTTACAGTATATGAAGTTTGTGGATGTTATTGCATTGGCGATTAAATGCAATTTTATTTGAATAATGATGGAAAATCTGACTTTTAAAGTCAGTGCCTCCCCAATCATAAACCTCACCGCACGTCACTGGTCTACTGTCGTTGTGTCCTTGGGCAAGACACCTAACTCCACTTTGCCCGTAGCCCCCGCTAAATAATCCAGGCTCCTGTTGACTCACCACCTGCAGGAGGATCAGTGAGGGGCTGGTGCTAAGTGTACTGGGTGCAACCCTGACTGCCCCCCGACCCCCAAGGGGAAGAAAATGGATATATGCAGTCTTTCATTTCGAAAACGTCTTTACAGGATGGTCCTAAAGTCGACTCTTGACCCCGTTCCAGATGTGTGTTAATGCTGAGGGGAGTATTAATTTTTTGGACCACTCGCCGCTGTGGACTTCAGAATGAATAGGGCTAGTGCTGGCTAACGCATGCACAAATGCGTTTTTTTCAAATTTTCCTGCGGGAGGCGCTGCCCTCTGCCATTTTGAAGAAGCCCCATAGAAGGCAAAAGTGATGGCACATTAGTTTGTACGGCGGAGATAGGTGTGACTACGTCCGTTAATATTTACAGTCTATGGTCTAACCCTGGTCTCTTGTCCTCTCAGACCCTGCTGTCCTCGTCCTCCGAGCCCCTGTCCTTCTCAGTCTTCGTCCCAGACTGGAGGGAGCCCCTGACCCCTGCTCTGAGCCGGATGGAATCCAGTCGTTTCCTCCGTGAACAGATCCATGTGGAGGCCTATGAGCACGAGTACAGGTCGGGCTCTCAGCACCTGTGTAAAAGGTGAGCACCTGTGTAAGAGATTTCCTCCTCCCAGAGAGGACATGTCCTAATGTCTTCTGTCCTCTGTCCACAGAGAGGACATGTCCTATCGGGCTGTCCATGGCTCCACCGTCCTGTTTCTACAAAATGATGCTGGTTTTTCAAAATGGCCACCGTCACCGGAGCGAGTGTCTGAACTGTGCGCTGCCTTTAAATCCTCCAGGACAAATCCTGCCCCCCAGGCCTCAGACCCTGCCCCCAAGACCACGCCCAGTAACCATGACAACCATGACAACAGTCATGACGATAATAACAACAATAACAGCAGCAGCAGCAGCAGCTCCAGCCCTGGAGACAAGACAGCCGCCGTGTGAGCTTTTAAAGGCCTTGGTCTCTGCTGGGAGAGGGTTAATATCAGACCGATACCACGACCAAGAACGGCAGTTGAACATTTGTAAACATGGAAGATATGACATCACCTTGAGTCTTTCCGTGGTAACGCAGACTGAGATCCCATTACGAGCTCTGGTCGGTTCTGAGGCAGCTTTTGTAATAATTGTTTTTATGCCATAAAAAGATGAAATGATAATTTTATGAAATGTTTTAGTGAATCTCAAACGTGTCGACTTGTGAATGTGGAATAATATAAAGACAAACCACAAATATACGTTTATACAACAGGAGATATTTACTACAGCTGTACATTTGTACAGGACTTATTTATTCTGGCTTTCATTTTATTAAATCCTTTCTCTCAACTGTCTTTGTTATGAACAAATGAAGGTCCTTGTCCAGTCTTACAGCTGAAAGTCCAATCAAAGGGCTGTGAAGTACTTAATCAGAACAGTGAACATATCATCAGCTCATGTCAGACACTTCCATCTCTTTGACCTGTTAAATGTTTTGTGTAATTGTTTTTATGCATTTTATCTTCAGTTTTTTCTGACTTGACATTTCCAAACATGAAAAAACAGTGATTAATATTAGGATTTTATTAAGAAAGACAAGCACAAACACTCAAATATTTTACAAAAACACAAATAAAAACATTATTTCTGGAGCGTGGACATAAGGTGGGTCTTGAAGGCTGTGAACAGAAACCACTATTACAACACTGGGAATATTCTTTACAACACAGTAACAACGCTCTGGCCATACATACTATAACACACAGTGCTGTCAGTTAGGCGTGATGTTTGTATGGCTCAGCGATCATTTGAGTCGATCGATCTAATTTTTCACCTGTGATGTTAGGATCACGAAGTTCATACGTACAGGCAGTGAGCACCTAACCGTATAGTCTATGGAGAAGTGTAGGAGGATGTCCAGAATCACTGTCAAACCTGCACCTTAATATTTAATACTAGAGTTGTGGATGGGCAGCGCTGATCTAGTGTCAAAGATCAGCACAATCATGTTTTCTGAATGTTTGGACTGAAAGCCACATCACTGTGTCTCACGTATATGTAGGTCATATTTTGAGCTGACGAGCGCCTGCCGTCAGTGTGTGCAAAGGGGCTTATAGAACAAGAAACAAATATTTAACGTTAATTTAAACGCTGAAGTGTTTGACAGCACTAATATTTACATACACACATCTCACCTTCCTGGTTACTCCACAGATCTGCTGCCTTTGTGTTCAGAGGAGACTCGTTATTTGGCTCTGAAACAAGAATAAAATGAGAATGACATTTCTCCAAAGAGGTCACAGTCAAATGACAAGAAAAGTAGAAGTAACTTACCTCCCAACAAGCTCTGCAGCGACAGCAAGATTGTCCTGACGTCGTACAGTGCTGACCACTTGTCTTTAAGAATATCCAGACAGATGAAGCCCTGATCGTCCACGTTTGGGTGGAAACACGGGGTTACAAACTTCACCTGCGGCGGGTGGAACGGGTACCCGTCTGGGAAGTCCAGGGAGACCCGAAACCGCAGGCCCTCGTAGACCTGAGACAGAACATGAACCTGAGTCACACACCTCACATTACTTTTGCTGGAAACAGCAGTTTTTGTTTTGTGCATTACTTTTCTTGCTTTTTTCCACATAAGTATGTTATTCCAATAGCAGTATGGTGAGCAGAGAGGATTCACGGTCCAAACCAAGCAGAATCATTTTTTTTTTTGGGGCGAAAAATGTTACTACAGCATTCAGCATTTAACTCTGGACCAGAGCAGAGAAAATGTTCCGAACCAAACAGACTCTGCATATATCAACCAGAGGATAGCAACTCTTCTCCAACGGCTACACCACCTCTACTGTTGTGACCCGTCCTGCTCCACCCAACGGATGTTCCACCTCTGCTCTTGTGACCCGTCCTGCTCCACCCAGCGGCTACACCACCTCTGGTGCTGTGACCTAAAGTGCTGATTTTATGACTATTGTTTGCTACTTTTAGAAATGTTGCTTGTATAAATGTGTTTCTGCTACTACTGGACACCTGAATTTCTTCAACGGGGATCAATAAAGAATCTATCCATCTCACATTACACCTGTGTCACAGACCACCAGTTAGTTACATCTGCAAAAAACGAACTGAATTACATTCTTTTGGGTCACAAAAAAAGAACAGAATCATGTTTGTCTATTATTCATATTGCTTTAATAAAGCAACTACAAATTCAGCCCTGATGGGAGCGACACTGGGTAATTTGAATGTCTGATCAATGATAGTGTCTATTGAAAAACTAAATGTCATTCTCCTCTTGTATAACTTGACCCAGTCTGTAGGGGGCACTAATGCTGCCATTTCCTATTTTACACTTTCAGTTTACCCAAACCCAAGAGTTGAACAATCAATAAAAATGTTGTGCAAATCAGACTTTGTAAATGTGCTCCGGTTTGCACATACAATCTGTGTGTGTGTCCATTCAATTTGGGAGTCTGCCGCACTCAGATCGTTTGACTAATTCAAATTCTGTGATCAACTATTGATATTACATGGGTTTGTGCAAGGTGTACATTTCAGAGATTTAACGATTTTCCCATAGACACAGAATGGAGAGTGTTTTTTTGTCGCCACGGCAACAGGGTACAAAATAAATCTTAGTTGTCATTGACTTTTTCAATCAAGAAGGCAAAACAGAATGATGTGCAAAATTTCAAACTTTTTGAAAAAAGTAAATGTGATTGTCCCCATGTAAAACTTTGACATAGTCTGGAGAGGGCGCTAGTGAGTGCATGCTAAGATAAGATAAGAGACTTTATTAATGTCACACAGGAGAAAATTTCATGTCACATCTGGCATCACTCAAGAGTGTGCAAAAGAAAGAAATGTGCAAACATGTTAAATGCAGGATATATTATATACAATAAAAGTGGCAATTAAATGACACTCCGTGGTCCTGTGCCATGTTGTGGAGGACCAGGCCAGGATCATATACCACACTTTCAAAGAATAGTACAAGAGTGTAACCCCTGCATGTCCCAGGCATCTTCCTTTGAAGAGACCTGTGCAACGCTCCACGGTGGCGCATACCTTTGCTTGGGCCCGCATGAACCAATTGCTGTTGCGCACTGATTGAAGGTGATCAAGCTTAGGTGCTACACCCATAAAAATCCACACATTTGTGGAAGACTTTTTAGTTTGACATCTTGCATGTTATTTAAAAACATAAACTATAGGCATAGCCCATAACTTTGAGAAATTGCATAATTGTAATGTGAGAGTTATGCATATAATTTTACCAGAGTGGGAATATGTTTATTGTTGTGCAAATCTTGATTTTCATGCGCGTCGTGATTAAGGTTAATATGGATGTACTTTTACACCACCTCCTGACTTGGTGTATATTTTGTGCGTACCATATGCCCACTTCTAGATTGAAGATTGATAAATGCTGAAAAGTGTATTTTTTTCTGTACGCATCATTTACACCCTGATTTGGCCAGACGCAAGTTTCTTAAATGTGAGCCAGTATCTCAATAATGTGAAATAGCGTATCGTCAAAGTTACTTTCACGATATTATCTCCTACGATAATCATCGCCCACCCCAATGCTCAACGTCACATATGCGCAGCATACAGTCTATGGTTCTCTTCCGTTTTTCCCGGTTTGCTCAGGTTTGATGTGGAGCTCTTTGCTGTCGATAGTATATTTATTCCCCTGCAGTCTACAGCGGACAATGATAATTGTGACCCCATCTCTAACAAGTCATTCATTTGTCACGAGTCAACAAGACAAAAGTCACAACACTCACGGTTTTGTAACGCTGCTCGCTTAAAAGAAAGTAAATGTAATCACATTACTTTTTTTGCGGATGTAATCCCTTGATTTAATCCATACACTTTTTCTGAGTGATGAGTACAGTAACGCGTTACTGTCCAACACCGCAGACCACACATTGCACCCGGGTTAGAATTCACACACACGTACTGTGCCTGGAGCTCCATCAATGGTTCCGACCCATTTAAAGAGGTTCTCAGACTCTGGGAAGGCGCTGATGCCTTTGTCGCCACTCATCTGGAACAAAATGTCAGAAGATCAGAGGTCAGGGGTGTCCAGACTATAGTCCAGGGTTTTGACTGGATTCACATCTGGCAGAGCTGACGCTCAATAGATTATGTTCACTCTCTCAGCAGCTACAGGCTCACATTGATGTGGTCAGTTCCTGACCTTCTGTATAAGGTCAGGCCCCGGCCCTCTGACCTCCTAGAGTAGGGTCAGGGTGACCCTGGGTTTGGTGGAGGACAGAGAGGACCTCACATACAAAACACTTATAAACAAATGAAAGTGAAACTAACCATCAATGTCATGAGCTCCTGCTGCAGCCTGCAATAGAAACAGAACACAACACGTCAGACACAAACAGCAAGTCAGGCCTGGTCAGACAGAAGGATCGGATCAGGGTCATTAGTCCTTTAATGATCAATAAAAAAAATAAATAATAGTAAACCACAATGGCACTTACTCCTGATTACAGAGAGTATCCATAGTACTAGAGATTACTCCGTCCTTGTTCTACAGCACCAGTCTTGCACCACGTGGCCTCGGTCATCGTTCTGTAGCCCGAGTCCTGGATCTATAGCCAGCCCGTCCGTCTGTGGGAGCGGATCTCACTCTCTCAATGAGGTTTCTCACTTTATCCCACAGGGTTTTTTTAATTAACAGAATTTACTTGCCAATGCAGGAGGGTCAAAGGACACTCAACCTTCAACAACATTCATGGACATTGGTCATCTGCCCCTTATGGACCAAGGGCTCTGCGTTTTCAATCATTGCATTTATTTTGCTTGATTTTATGATCTGTGTTGGCGAATTCAACGGTTTTGTAAACGAGAGTATTATTGTTTAGGGCTGTTTAGAACCGTATCCGAGATAATTACTGTTTAGGGCTATACAAGAACAAATAGAATTGAATAATAATAATACATGACAGAGTTACCGTTTGGTGACTGATCCCTTGGTGGCGCTGTTCCCTCTCTCGTTTCCTTTGCGAGCTGTGGACGCAGCAGGATCCATGTTCTGAGACGCCATTTCTGAAATAAAACTAAACTGAGAAAAGGCCCAGGGTCAAGACCAGGGCTAGGAAAAGTTTGAAATCACGACTGATGCTCTCCTCTCCACAGGATTAGGGCAGGTCTAAAGAAACACTGAAGCAGTTGTAGTTCAGGTCTAAAGCTAACTAAATCAGGACTAAAGCAGTTGTAGTTCAGGTCTAAAAGCAGTTCTTCTTCAGGATTAAAGCGGGTCTAAAACAGGACTAAACCAGGTCTAACGCTAGTTCAGGACTGGACTACCCGTGTGGTAAACTCACCTCAAGTTGTCTCAGGGTGTGCTGTGCAGGATATTAGCAGTTTCTATGTAAACAGTATTCGTGCAGTTCCCTCCGCAGTACTTTCGTAGTACTCTCTCTGTATTACTCTGTAGTATATCAGCAGTATATCAACAGGATCCTGTCACCAACACTCCTCTTCTCTTTTTTGCACAAACCGCCGTGTCTGAGTTCAAACCGACACTTCCGCTCCCAACAACCAATCACAGCCCACCCATGTGACGTCAGCAGGCAGCTCAAATCTGTGTATGTTTATTTTTCAAAACAGATCTGAAGCGGTGAGAGGTTTTTTTATTTCCTTTCCTTTTGATGTCCCTCAAACCACAGTGTAAATGTTTAATTTTCATTTTGAGATAATTTATGATAATGTTCATTGGTAAAAATGTCAAATAGAAAATGCTCCTCCCTCCCAGATCCCTCTGTTGTGGTTCGTGTTCTGCCCGGACTTATTAGCCTGTCACACACTGCTCTCGGGCGCTGAAGCTAAACTTGGGCTTAGCTCAAACTGCGCTTTCTTCCGTTTCTCTTTCGTTTCTCTTCAGTTTTTGGTGACGCTATGGGCACCAAGCACGTGACCTGCAGGTGAGTCCGCTCTTAGCTCTTAGCTTGGCTGTTAGCTTCGGTGTTAGTATCAATGTTTTTAGCATTAGCTTCAGGTTTAACGCACAGAACATGCAGGGCAGATAAATGTTACAGTTTACTGCTTTTTCTCTGAGTAGTTAACCTTAATACAATTCACTGAGGGTTGGAATAGTGTAGTAACAGCTATAACCGACACTAACCTAACTAAACTAACCATAACCCTAAACGCACTTAGGTTTGGAACAGCACTAATCCATTATCATTAGAACGTATTTAAACATAAAGAAGAGTGAAATTAATCAAAATGAAATGAACGTTTCTTGATCCTGATGGTGATTTTTCAGAAATGTTTGGAAAATATTCTGTGTCGAACAAACGGACAGACTCTGGTGAAAACATTGCCCTTGTGCAGACAATCGAGAAGTGTGCCAATATTTACGGTCTATGACCTGAGGCTATGAGGGTTCTGCTGCTGATGATGCAGATGAGTGTTATGTTGACATGCTGTTGTTGACATGTTTACAGGTACTTCCTCCACGGCGTGTGCAGAGAGGGCAGTAACTGTCACTTCTCTCATGACCTGAACAACAGCGCCCCCTCTTTGATCTGCCGGTACTACAGGAGAGGAGTGTGTGCATATGGAGACCGCTGCAGGTACCCCTTTCAAGCCGCGTTCAGATCGGATCATGCGTTGCGATGGCTTTCAATTCAAAGTCAATGGTGACGTGCGTTCGAGCGTCCAACTACATGTTGGGATGCACGCATGGACTGCTTAGTAGAGACGGCAAAGGCGTGGCAGAGGCGCAGGAGCGGAAAATCGACACACGCAGGAGATAAACATTGCTGAATGTTTCCTCGGGACGCTTGTGCAGCGACCAATCAGAGAGCCGCAAAGTGGTCACGGGGACATTAGCGGACTGAGCAAGCAGACTGGCCAGGACTTCTGGTCTGAACACCCCTGCTTCTGAAAATTAGAGAATGTGCGTCTGGTGCGCGCGGAAGCTGCGTTCCAGCGTTGGCGGTTTGAACGCGCCATCAGACCGTATATAGATGGACTATGCTAACCCCCTAGCTCAATGGAGCCCAATAGGGAAGCGCTCAAGTGAAGTTTGGCTCAGACTGGTTGCGGCTCCTAATAACTTGCATGCAGGGCTGGGCAATAAATCGAAATTAGCCAATTAATCGGCTTTTGAAAAAATCGAAGACTGGGAGAGAGCAGAGTGGGAGCGAGCAGAGTGGGAGCGAGCAGAGTGGGAGCGAGCAGAGTGGAAGCGAGCATAGTGGGAGCGAGCATAGTAGTTGGAGCGAGCATAGTAGTTGGAGCGACCAGAGTAGTTGGAGCGACCAGAGTAGTTGGAGCGACCAGAGTAGTTGGAGCGACCAGAGTAGTTGGAGCGACCAGAGTGGGAGCGACCGACTTTCATTGATACGATTCAGTATTTTTGTGTGGTATACGGTTGTAGTAACTGAGGCAACAGAGAGAAAGAACAGTGAAAAATACATGTTTTAATTTCAAAGGTTGTCTCAAGCCAACATGTACACGTGTATCAAAGCTAAAAGCAGGCTGTACAATCTAAGTCTTCTCACATATAATCTAGTCATTGTGTTAGAGTCACTGTTCATTGTTATTTCCACGACTGGGACTGTGAAGACCAGGGTAATATTTGAAGTTGTATCCAAGCTCTGAGCCCCTAAGGACGGTTGCGTTCGTTGCAGCCCCCCGCTGTTAGCTTAACGCTACAGAGCTCCTCCTGGAGCATAAATCCAACTTTTTGTTATTTACAGCACAACAAATCACTGAAATGACAATAAAGGGTCATATTACTTGCCTCAAATGTTGTTAAAAGTAACATTTGTGCCCTATTTATTGTATTATTGATCCGAACTATCATCTCAGACGTGGTTCTGTGGATCCCAGCGTGACGAGTTTCACTGTTGTTACTATAACAGCTGTTTCATCCTCCTCATTGTTAAAAAACTGGATTAATTAAAACTCTACAAGGCGTACGCTGCATCAAAAATAGTTTTCACTCAAAATTAGAGTGAAACTAAGCCGTGAAAAGCTTCTGTGTTTGCATTTTACCATCAGTAGGCGGTCTCATTCATCACTTTGATTAAGACCCTGAGCTTGAACCCGAGTCATTGGTGAGGGAGGGGGGCCTCACAGCTGTGAGGGAGGGAGGGCTCAGAGCTGTGAGGGCGGTGCTTTAAGGGGCGTTCACACCAGACTCGACTTTTACTTAAAATGTGTCAGGTTTGCATTGAAAATGAATGGTGAAGCTCGTCAGGTGAAGCCGAGAGGCCCAGCGTCACTTGACACGCGTAAAAAGAAGCGAGCATTATGCGCGTCATTTGACGCTTTTGACGCGCGTAACGCTCATGTCTCTTTCGGCCCTTGACGCTGAAGTTGAGAAAAGCTGAGATTTAAAAGCTGATGCTTTGCTGTTTTGCGAGCTCCGATGCGGGTGAGCAGGTACTCAAAGTGGGTGAGTAAAATGCGGAAGTACCGCTGAAAGTGAAACTCATCCGTACACAGCTCCTGGAGTAAATGTTGAAACTCGGCAAACACTGCAGTAGAGTTTCGTTCGGGCCTGAAAAATCAAACCCGGCCCGAGCCCGTATAAGCCCGACCAATTAACGCTGTATAATAGGCCAGAGCCCGACAGAAGCCCGACACATCTGATTTCCCTGGTTGTACACACTCACCTTCCAATTGCACGGTTAGCCACTTCTGAATGTGTTTTGTACGTCCACTTGATCCATTTCTATTAATGTTCCGTGTGTTCGCTGTTGACCGCAGCATTCAACA
>JAPMNZ010934656.1:0-15912 GCA_029875035.1 Pomatoschistus microps | reverse complement strand
GGATAGGGAAGTCTGGGCGTCTCTGCTTAGACTGCTGCCCCCGCGACCCGGCAACGGATGAAGCGGAAGAAGATGTATGTATGTATGTCTGTCACTCTGTGTCCTGAAAAAGGTTTTATGCCAGTTCTGCAGGGGGCAAGCAGAGTCCCCTAGGAGGTATAACCAGCTATCACCGATATTATAATAACTCAATGCACCGCACCAATGTTTCCAGTTACGCGTCGCATGTAAATGACGTGGTCTGACAACGCTGAGGAGATATGAGAGGTACTATTTTTGATGCAAAAGCACCCTTCTCGGCTGTGCCGTGCCATACAGTGCCGTGCCATACAGTGCCGCACCGTACCATACAGTGCCGCACCGTACCGTACAGTTACTGTGGAAAAGCGGCATTTGATAGCGCCAGTGGTGTGACCGGGCACTCTTTAATGGCTCTGGCCGACTGCCTTCTTTGTTGCTTGGCAGCCTACATCGTATTCAATATGATTAACTGTGTGTTGCAACCCAAAGAATTAAAGGCAGACTGTGAAATGTGACTTGTGATTGTGAAGAGTGAATATGCAAATCCTGACTCATATGTGTAACCCTATTTAAAATGTAATCACCATTTTAAAATAAAACTTTTAGAATTTAAAAAGTAAAGATAAGACATTTGCTCACTATTTTGGGTTTGAATGCCCTGGTGTTGCTTACTATGTTCTGTTGGATTTTATGTTACTATTATATTTATTTTATTGCCACCCCTCGACTTGCTACATCTATTCACCCGATTTTCTTCTTTTTAAGATTAAAAAAGACCACCGTTCCACCAATGTATCAATCTTTACACTTAAGCATAAAATCATGGTTGAGTCTAAGCCTGCTTTTCAACAGATGTGAAGCAAGCAATATGAACATGAAGTAAATACTTGAGGGTTGTAAGCCTTCTATATTTTTATTTTGTTGGCCTTTTAGCAGCCATAGTTTAGCAGCCATGAGCAGTTCCCTCCCTAAACTACATCTACAACTGTAAATCCAGCTGGGTATACCTTTATTTCCTTTTGATTTAAAGTTTCAATACAAAGCAATTTGTCTGCTGCTTATTGTGAGTAGGTCTTATTTTGTATGTACTGTAGGATGATCTCAAATTTGACTTTTTAACAAAAAAAAAGTGTCCTTTCATTAAATGAAAGTTTTGATCCTTAATATAAAAATAATAAGAAAAATAATAATAACCTCCTACTAGTATCCAACAAGGAAGGATAATTATATTAGTATCATACATTTTAACGGGAAAGGGAGCAGCCCCTGGAGCAAACCCAGCACAAAACGCATATAACCTATGGAGAACATGCAAACTTCACTTGGAAAGACCCTGTCTCGAGGTGGAATCTCTCTACTGTCCATTATAAAAACTTGACTGCATTTGCCAAAACAATTAAATATATAGACAGCTGTTTTAATCAAACAAGTCTTTTTTACCTTGTGTCTCCGCCAGGCAAATGTACAAGCTTTAGTCCTAAGAAAACACGCGCTTCCAAGACAAATGAGGATTTGGAGTTTGTTGATTTGAACAGGCACACAAAAGAGATCTAAAAAAACAAGGACTTGCATTTTCCTTATTCAAAATGACCAACCATGAACCTGGCTTTTCATGGAACCCAATTATGTTTACAGACGCAGTAAAAATGTCTGTAGCATTCATTTTCTTACAAGCCCATTACGGTTACGACTAAAGGATCCTCCGTTTTTCCATCCAGAGAGGCCCAGACTTCCCGATCCACTCACACTGTCTCCAGTTCATCCAGGGGGACCCCAAGGCGTTCCCAGGCCAGCTGAGAGACATAGTCCCTCCAGCGTGTCCTGGGTCTTTCCCGCTGTTTCCTCCTTGTGTGAAGTGCCCTGGAAGCTTCCCCCTGGGAGGCATCCAGGAACAGCTTCAACTGGTTCCTCTTGAGGTGGAGAAGCTCTTCTTTGAGCTCCTCCCGTGTGACTGAGCTCTATCTCTAAGGCCTTTCGGTCATTACCCAAAGCTCATGACAGTAGGGAGGGATCTTTTTATACTTTAAATCATGGATTAAAACGTTGGAACTTTTTTTCTTTAATAAATAGCACTTTGACGTTTGACTCTTAAAACACGCATGTACAACATAGAACCATCAACATCTCGCCTCATTTTGCATTAAAAGTGACATCGTCTTAATTCTTTCATATTTAAACTTTTTTTTTTAATTCACGGACTTTATGTCCGACATCTTGGATTGCTTTCGCTGCCACGTGAGACCATGGATCTATTATAATAACGCGTGAGACACACTTGAGAAGGCGGTGCAAACCCGGAGTAACACCAGCAATCCTGATTGGTCGATTATTTTCTGATCTGCGCTTGATCCCAGACCCTTGTGCGTGAAGCAAAACGCATGGCGGTAGAGCATGGGGGAACTACAAGGGTCTGGGGAGAGCCAGACTATCTTACCTATATGCTAAATTAAAGAGGACTGTTTTTACAGCCGGGCCTTGAATGTAGAGACTGTGTCTGCATGCAGATAACTTTTAAACAATAAAAACAATGTAAGTATCACATTTTTAAGTCTAATATGATTTTATGACTCAACAATGACACAAGAAAAGGCCTTTGCTGCATGGATTCCCTTCACTATACATCCATTATTAGAAAAAAAATAATACAATAGTGATGAAATGCATCAGTATGTATTTTACAATGTACTGTACATATATGTATTATAGCTAATAATTTTGTATTTTTTTTAAACTGGCCCAAAACATAAAACAAAATAATGTGCACGTCCTATACCAGTCAATATGTTCTAATGTGTGTGTGAGCAGTGGAAACTATGACTTAACCTTTTACTTTATTTACATTAGGGGACAGGAACACAAGCACACTTTAGCTTTCCTTTTGTTTGAATTTACCTTTTTGCATCTGATTTAAGACAAATGCAAATGAACATTAAATACACAACTTGTATTGTGATAATCGGCTTTTAGTCACTGGAAAGTGTCAGGATGATGTGCGGCTTCAATTTGCTCTTATTGGGTGAGTAAAAATAAATGCATTTATTTTAAAAATATTTCTGAAACACGAAAATATTTTGAACAATATTGTTCAAAAGTTTATTTTTGTTTTGTATTTATTTATTTCTGTAATTCAATTCACTATCCATAACCATCAATTTTAGAAGACAGAAAGAAAAGAAAGGCTTGGTATACATCACTTTACATGTAGTGACATGTGCCTATAGCATATAGGTTTCACAGATGGACTTTCGAATGACACTCCGAGTCAGTGCTTCGGTGGGTAAAGCTTTAACTCTGGAGAAACTCAACAGACAAAGGGGCTAATAGAATTGTATGAATTGGTTGGTATAGTATTCTGTCACT
Organism: Pomatoschistus microps; assembly: GCA_029875035.1. Taxonomy (NCBI): domain Eukaryota; kingdom Metazoa; phylum Chordata; class Actinopteri; order Gobiiformes; family Gobiidae; genus Pomatoschistus; species Pomatoschistus microps. Next base: position 12,531 of record JAPMNZ010934656.1, on the reverse strand, counting down.
GCATCAATTAGCACATAGGACTCTGCAGACATTAGAATGACATTCATTGCATTCTGTACATGATACATGGTTATGATTGGACGCTTAGACCACGATGGAGCCTTGCACAACAAATGCAAAAAAAAAAAGAAAACATATAGAGATTTTGAGATTAAATCCCCCGGAGTCCTGTCTTCCAGTCTGAACCTCTGCATTAGCTTCATTTCAAAATCAGGCACTTTACACAACCGGCCAAAAGTTATCAAAAACCGTGAAAAGGACAACAAATATAGGACTATTAATTTAGTAGAACTTCCTTTTGTTAGAGTAAAACTTATGACAACCACAAACATTTTCTGTTAGCCGTTGTAAACTTTCAAGCTCGACTAAAGCTTGAACAATTCCATCCCTTTTTAAAAAAAGATTTTTTAAACTGTATGTTTGAATAATTATTTGACCCATTTTTCAATTTTATGATAAATGTTTGACTATTATTTATAGTATTTGTTCATTCACTTAATTCAAATGTTGAGTGTGACTTTACATTGAATCACATGCATTTAGAACAGGGAACATGTGCAGCAAGACATATATCTTTATTGACCAACAATGAGAAAAAAAAGATTTTTTCACTTTTCTGTTTTTCAAGGTATTCTTGTCGGTGTATGTGATGGTGACTTTCCTCCAGGTATGTACACTTTGAAAGAGACACAAGGGTTTCAAATAGTATAACAGACCCTCCTGCAAGGAAAAACTCTAAATTCTGTTGGGAAAAGGTGAGAGACCTCGGGAGGTCCACATTGAACGAAGATAGGCGTCACTACGCCCTTTAATATTTACAGTCAGTCAGGACTCTGATGCTGAGTTTTGAGAATGTAGTCTACACCAGGGGCTCCCAACCTTCTTTGCTCTGAATAGCCCCTTGCAAATGTAGACATGCACAAGAAGTCCAAGTTAAGGGGATTCAAAACCTTTTTACCCCAGGGCCAAAAAATATAAGGTTTGGTTTTCAGCTCATCTTTTGCAAGTTTTAGATTTTCCAGGGTTGGTGCGAGATAGAATGCTTGAATGGGGCGAGACTATTTTCATTTCTGCCATCTATGATTTGATTTAATCGACCTTGGAAGATCCAAATGCACCATTATTGTCCTGTCTGTGATACAAGAAGTGAAACATCTGTATACAGCACTGAGGTCAAGGAGGCTGTAGACAGAAGTCAGGCCATGACTGTTACACACACCACAAATTGATTGTCTGTTCTAAATAAAAAAAAGACAAGCTCCATAGTTTCAAGCAAATAAGAATTTGTCTTGTTTTACAGGTTCCTGTGATGGTTACACAAACATCAGTCAAGCTTGGAGACATGCCACATACACTTCACAGTATTTTGTGGATAATGAACCGCAAGATGATTCATTTATGGTTTCACAGTGGTGGCGTTTTGTGGGACCTGGTGGTGGTGAACTGCCAATTGCTTGTAAGGATTCACCCACTGGGAGCCTAGACAACGTTCAACTGAATGAGTTCGATATACCCAGAACTCAAATAAATACTTTAGCTCAAGTGAGAACATATGTCAGATGTGAAAACATCGAAAGGCACATAATTGAAACTGTCCAGTGTCCCGGAGGATTTTACGTGTACAGACCACTAGGTCATACTGCAAATGCCGGATATATAACATGTAAGAACAAATTCTATCCTCTTTACTTCCTTACTAACAATGAGTTAATTTCCATGATGCATGGTTTTTAAAGGCATATTTATTGTGACAGTTTATCTTATGTCTGTGATTATTATGGGATGTTGACAGGTTCTGGTTGAGAAACAGCTTAGATTCTGCTTTATCAACCAACCCCACTTGTATGTAAGCCATAGACTGAGGAGAAGTGACTTATTATAGTTTTTTTTTTTTTTTTTTTTTTACCTTGTTAAAATAAATTGATGTATCCACTCCCACCCCATACCTGTGTAGATGAGCACCTGCGTAGTGCTCATGTGCGTGTGACTTGGGTAAGCTTGTGTCAGACAAAACTGTAACGCCATCTTATATGGCTTCGAAAGATGATTTTGTCTATGTTTGCCAGATAAAACTCATCTTCTATGGCCACAATGGGCCTCATTTATGTAAGCTCCACATGGCAAAATAACTTGAAAGTTTGGTATTGGAAGGGCAACAGACAGCTGGGCTGAATAATGTTTACTTTGTGTAAATAATTATTACTTTTCTTTACTTAATTGTGTTTAGGATTATATGTTTAATGTTGTTGACAGTCGCTTAGTTGGTAGAGCATTGGCCTTTGATTCTGAAGGTCATGGGTTCAAGCCCACCAAAAGACCTACATCATGGCTCTCACTGATCTCAGCTGTTGTTGTGTCCTTGGGCAAGACACTTAACCCCACTTTGCCTGATGCCCCCACTGAAAGATCAAGGGCCCTGTGGACTCACCATCTGCAGATATGGATTAAGGAGAAGAAAATGGCTGGATGGATGGATGGATGATTATTGTTTTTTTATATATATTTATATAAAATTAGCTTTAAAATCATATGACATGACATACTAGCCCAGATTCAAAGTGGGGGCCACATTGACCGCTAAGGGGCCATAAAATACCTTTCTGCACGTTTGAGACAACTGCTTCAAACCTACATTATATGTCTCTTAGTATACCACCTATTCGAACATAATCCTTTCCTCTTGTGGAGATGACAGGTCTGACATAATCTGCAGTCCATGTCCATCCAGAAAGAACAATAAACTTTATGATAATATCAAAACTAGGGGGAAAGTTGGCAAGTTTTTGGGTCGAAACTTTTCCATTTTCCTTTTTTTAACCTCTCAATTATTTTTCCAATGGAATTTTAAAAAAGAGATTTATGTTTGTAAAAAGATAAATAAGTTTAACCTTTTCTACTTTTTTTACTGTTGGTAGTAAAAACTTTGATTGTCATTTTCAGGGCATTCTCGGTGTGAGCCCGGATGCTGTGGCCCAGATGCAGAGTGCTTTGCATTTGAGGAGTTTGGATTGTGCCGTTGTCTGCCTGGCTATGACAAGGAAAAGAAAACCCGGCCACCCGATGACAGACTCTGCCTGGGTAATCATCCCTACAGCATGTGAAGAAATTTAACAGGTCTCTGAGCATTTATCTTTTCACAGATATTGACGAATGTGAGGATGAAACTTTGTGTGGGGCTGGAGGAAACTGTACGAATGTTCAAGGAAGCTTCAACTGCACTTGTTTCACTGGATATGAACCAATATTCCCCTCTGACCCTGGGTCTCCTTGTCGTGGTAATCACCAGATTTTTAGCCATCGACTGTATCAAACCCACAATATTTGTATTATCTGCATAACTGTGAACTAGGGCTTTTTTTGACAAATAGTGCAAATAGATAGTAAATTCTTCACATAGGAAAGGGGAAACAGAGGAAGAACAAAATGGCATAAAACAGCACCAAGAAGAACTAAAGCGAAGACTTTCAAAACTGTGACGGGCAGAAAATGTAAGATTGTGACAAAATAACGTTCCAAGATCTATTCAAGTTCATGAAAGGAATTTTCACAAAAGAATAAAATGATACCCTAAAGGCAAGAGGTTGAAGAACATGAAGTGACATACACTTTTGCTAAACATTCCTTTTGCTCCTTCTTCAATATCCTGATAGAACCAGAACAGATTACTTTACTATCGCATTCTTCGCCATTGCCAAAATACAACCAGCTAATTTGACAGCAAACTCTTGACGTCACCCAGATCTACCAACAACACCCGCCTCCCCAGCGCTCGCTGATTGGTCGGATATGATTCAACCGCTGTAATTGCAAACTCTTGGACTAGACCCAGACGTTACATGCAGGGAATTGATAATTGACCGGAGTTTACGGATTGCTAAGGTCAGGCTGGAGAATGTCCATTGTGAAGGGGCAAACCTCAGAGCAGCAATTTATAGTTGATGGACTTGAGATGAATTTGAGTCATAAAATCAGCATGTTTAAGTCTCTGTAAGGTTAATAAATTAGTCAAAACATTAAATAATCAATTAGTTGTGATTGATTAACGAGTTACAACCCTAAAACCAACTACGATTCATCTAAAGAGGGCTAGGATTGTCAACATCTGGTACAAAAAAAAGTGTTTTGTTTTGTATTTAAAGATATTGATGAATGCTTGGACCCATTGGCATGTGAAAACGGAGTCTGTGAAAACAAGGATGGGAATCACACGTGTCATTGCAATGCCGGCTTTTACCTCGAGCTTGACATCAGCTGCCAAGGTCAGCTAATCATTTCTTCTATAGTTTGCAAATCCTTATACAATTCAGTCCCTTGTCGCAATTTTTAATTTCAGATATTGATGAGTGTTTAACGGATGAGTTGGCATGTGGTCCTAATACCATTTGCAACAATACTATCGGTTGGTACGACTGTGAGTGTGAGGTGGGCTTCAGAGAAGACAGCCTAACAGATATGTGTGTCGGTAATGTATACATTAAATACCTATTTACTTTTACAGTGACAGAATATTACAAAACACTGTTATTGTTGTTGTAGCTACATTGTTGTAGCATCACCTTTTAATATTGTTTCTCTGACCCCAAAACACCCACAAGTTATATTTAGTGTGCGATTCCAAATTATTTTTTTATCCCCATATTAACAAAAACAATATGATTCATGTACTGTATAATGCTCATGAAAGGCGCAAATTATCTTTTGCTGTACAACAAAGCAATCAATAGAGATTTTTATTTCAAAACTTGTTCAACACAGGTGAACAAAATGACAGAATAACATACAGTTTTGGAAAGGGGTGTCAAAAAGAACAATATACAATATCATATGGAAGCAGACAAGACAGAGCCATGACCCAGCTGTGAGTGAGTGATCAGAACTTCCCCTGTAGTCACCCTCCTAGCAGGAAATGGTTTTACGGCTATAGATAGATATATATTAGGTTTATGGGAGAATTATACAACTTGCTATGTTAAAGAAGTAGATGTTTTTGATTATTTGACCCTAAAAAAATTGATCCTGGAGCCCTTCTACTCAGACAATAGTTCTGTCAGTACTTATAGGAACAAATAGTTTAAAACACAATTGTATTGATTTGTAATAAGCTTGCTGAAAATTGAGAAGTATGTTATCTACAGTCCTTTCACTGGTATCAGTTCATATTAAGTATCAGCAGATAATGAAAGCCAAAAGCATCAGAATCGGTATCAGACTTGTAGAAACTAAATCAATGAACTAAATCTAAATCATCCCTAGATTTCATGTTCTGCTTAGTATAACAAAACTATTTCAGATTGATTTGGTCCTTTTTAAGTAAAATTACGTACTTTACAATTGCTTAGCAGGGGTTGCAGCTGGTCATTTTCCACTATGAAATAAAAACAAACAGTCTGAGCATCCACTGGTGGTAGTATAGGGATAGAGCAGGCCAATAGCATTATTTGCCCCTCATACAAGATATCATTTCACATTCTAAAACGTACAATGTTTACATAAATGGTCTCATTATCATTTTTTATCGGCTTCAAATAATGCATTATTCTTCTGCGCATTTTTCCTTTGTTTTGAGATATCAACGAGTGTATGGAAAACCAAACCCTCTGCGGCTCGAATGGAAACTGCATCAATGTGCCGGGCTCTTTTTTTTGCGAATGTTTCCCTGGCTATCGGCTGGACCCTGGCCTGGACCCATACTTTTATGACCCATGCCCAGGTTAGTACTGTATATGACATTTCTTTTTGTTCTAAATGAAAAAGGGTGTTGATCTTTCTTTACAGATATCGATGAGTGCAGTGAAAACCCAGATATCTGTATCCCCTTGTCCTTCTGTGTCAACAAACCAGGGACTTACACCTGTGCCTGTTCGGATAGATATTTTCCTTCTACTGGAATCATATGGACGCAGGATACAATCTGTGAAAGTGGGATATTCAAATCTCTGCAATTGTATTTTGTCCTCTCAATATGTGTGTGTTCACTTTTATTCTTACGTTCCGCAGCCGTTGAACATTTTTTGAACAAGCCCCACAAATTTGAGGTAATCACTGAAAAAGATGCCTATTTAGCGTATTGCATCAATTCACACTCAAAAGTATTTCAAACTAGAACACATGCAAGTATTAAGAATTGTAAAACTACATTTTTCCATGTTATTGAGTCCATGAATTAATGTTTATTTCGGTCATAAACACATTAATATACATATTTTCAAAACAGCAACTTTACAGCAGAAAGACCGAATTGATAAACTAGATTATTACTTGGACCGTACGCCTGCTCTGATTGGCTGATTTACGGTTTGATATTTTCCCATCTCGGACCGTTACCAGGACAATTGGTCCGCAGCGCGTATCACACTAAAAACACAATAAGGAAAACCATGTCGGACTTACTTTTATAATAAAACGTTTATTAACCTCGCTTGCTCGGTTAATACGCCGTTAACATACAGAAGCAACTGTATAAGCAGAGGATTCTGAGATCATGTAGCCATCCAAAATTATAGTTTAAAACTTTTAGTGCAGAAAATCTTGAATAAAGTCATGTTTTCTATATTGAACTTTACAAATTCTGTTTTACCAGTAATTTCTTTTACCTCCACACAATGATGACAGATGTGAGACACTGAGCAAATTGGTCCTCTGAATCAAACCTGCAGATTGGGTTCTAAATAATTTATTCATTGAACGTTTAATTGTCTGACACCGCCCATCATTGGACTAAAATCTCTCAGGCCACCCCTCTAACAATTCACATTATAGTTTGAAGAATCATGGGAGCTCATCCACTGTGCGAGTTCCGCTAATCTTTCGGTCCTCATGGCTGTCCCATGCGCTACTGAGCACTACGGATCACCAGGGCTTTCCCCAGACCCAACTTTAGTTACTTCTCTGCACTACTCTTGAGTGAAAACAAAAAAATAAATATCAACAATTTTATTCAAATATGTAAATAAATTGTTTACAATGTATTTTTTTAAGTCTGGCATAAACTGATTGCAGAAACTGAGTAAAGAGAAGGCCTTCTTTGCAAAAATGGATCAACAACTGAAGGAGAATGCTGGAAAGCCTTTACATGATGTGGTCAGTGTAAATGCGTTTACAAAACTGGTTGTATTAAACATGATTCTGGTTTTAAATCACTTTTGCGTTATCATCTTGCAGTCTGTTGGAAACGCTTTCTCAGCTGCTATGGTACCGTTTCATTTTTTTTGTTCTGTAATATTTAACAAATACCACACTTTTGACCAAATAACATTCTATTTACCTAAATAGGAAGTTGCAGGTGTGGGTCCATATATCGACCCGCCCAAAGTTAGCAGTGCAGGGGATGGAGAGACCGGCAGTATTGTTCTAGACTTGGCTGAAGGTCTAGTGGCTGCATTACTGGTGGGCAAAGAAGAGCAGACGGCAATAGCGCTAAAAACTCCTACTCTGGGTATGTTCTCCATTCTGCAACAGAACACAGTGCGATCATATGACTTATTTAGACACTGTTCATCTAAATACATTTGCTTTTCTGTTTTTTTGTTTTTATTTTATTTTTCTTGGTGTCTTTGTTTGTCCCTTGTTGTTTGTCTTTTGTTTGTCCTCGCTCTGTGTTTTTTGTAATGCTTATATCTTTGTTGTTTGTCTGTCTTGATGTTTATTGTTTTTAAATACAAAATAAAATAAATCATTTGATTGACACAAAAATTTGGAATTGTGCTTCTCCAAATGTTTTGCTGCGGTTTATTCCCTTGTTTCTTCCTTGGTTGTTGTTACGGTTGTGTGATGACTTGCCCTGCCCTTCTGTGTATCACCTGACTGTGTGTTGATAGTTCTGTGTGTCCTTGTGTTTGTAGATTTAGATGTGGTACTCTTCGGCCCCAATGATATCAAACCGAGCGGCTTCTCACTGGCGGCAGATGGAGTCACTGTAGCCATCAACTTGGAGCAATTGGCCAACAACAACAATGGTATCATCACAGACAGGGACATAATAGAATAGGATATAGGAAACATGAAACAATAATACACTTATTGCCATAGTAACAGTGTGTGTTTTCACAGGTTCTGCAGCAGTGGCTTTTATGAAGCTCAAAGGACTGGAAAGCCTCCTCACCCATCTCTTCTTTGAAACTGAAAACCTCACAGATTTTGGTTCGGAGATTTTCAGTGTATCCCTCCCCACGATGAGCAACACCAACCTGTCTGATCCTGTCAACTTTACCGTGCAACACACAAAGGTTTGAACTGTTTGTTTTACTATGAAAATGTGAAGTTAAAGTGACTGATGAAGTGTCATTCAAATTGTGAATATACAATTTTCAAACGCCCTAATCCATTTTGAAAAACATTTCTGTTTTGAACTTACTTTGTGGACTTTTGTTTGTTATCCAGACGTTGCCTGAATCAGGTCTGATGACGTGCACATACTGGGTGTCTGATAAATCGGTAGATATTGTAGACGGTGAAGAGTCCAGTATCTACGGCCCTGGGCACTGGTCAGATGAGGGATGCTGGAGTTCATTTGCCAATGAAAACTACACCATTTGCTCGTGCTCTCATCTCTCAACTTTCTCTCTCATTATGCAAATAGGAGAGGTATGGACTAGATTATAAAAAACAGCTTTCTATGAAAACAATACATTTGCAGAAATTGGCAAATGGCATGACATACTGTGTATACCAACTCAATGTAGTAATTGCCGGTCTATAAACTGCTACTTTTTCAAGTTCATTGATCACTGCAATCTATATTGCAATACAGCCAATGAATGCATTTATATTCTGTTCAGAAAAGATCAGCTGCATGTGTTAAAGTGCACTATATATGTGGACAATATTTACTTTCTATAACACCCTTGTGGGTCCGTGTCATTTTTGTTCAATGTTTTTTTCAAATGAAATATCTTATAATGGCTTGAATTTTTATTTTTCATTTTGATGAGGAAAAGGAAAAAAACTAAAATTGGTTACCTGGACCACAGGCCTTTGTGCTATCCTTGGGTCAATATGGCCAACTACAAATGATACAAATGAAGTAGAAGAAAAATACCCTAAATTAGGGTCTAAATGACCCACGGCTGTTCAAGTTAGGAAAAATTATCAAAATTCTGCTTGAAAAAAAATATATACATTTGCGTATATCTAATCACTCTGGTGGGTCAATTTGACCCGAGGGTAGCACAAGTTAAAGAACAGGTCCACAACCTGTCTTTATTTATGTAGTGCTTTTAAATATTATTCTAATGTGTCTTTACTTCAGCCGCCACCAGAAAGTGACTTCCTGGACTGGCTCAACAGGATCTGTGTCAGCATTGGACTCTTCTTCTTTGCTCTGGCCATTCTTACCTTCCTCCTCTGCAGCTGGAATCCCAAAATCAACAACACAGCCCGCCTCCATCTGTGCATCAACCTCGGCCTCTCCCATCTGCTCCTGCTGTTCAATGAGAGTTTCTTTGTCAACAAGGTAACGTGTCTTTTCTTAAAATCAAATCAAGGAAGGCAGTTCCTTCAGTGTGCAAACTGCTCCAAGTTTCCATCTCTACTCAGACCCATGAAAAATTAGAGGGAACATTAGTCTGGTCTCAAAATCATACATTTGTAGTATCTGACCTTTTTGAGCCATGGCTTACCTTTTAGCTAAAAATCACATGACACACCACCAGCTGAAACTGATACAAAAAGGGAACTCTGGAGCCTTTACTACCAATGCATATTGGATCATTCCAAAAATGGTCACTATCTGTGAAGTCATAATTATGCTGAAAATCAGAAATGGGAACAAAATACAAATTGTGGCCAAATGAGCTCCTTGGAAATAAAATCAAATATAATACGATGGTTGTGCATTGACAGCTGGCATGTAAGGGGATCGCAGGCATCCTTCATTTCCTGGTCGTGGCAAGCTTCGTGTGGATGCTGTTGGAGGCAGTGCAGCTGTACATGCTGGTGCGCAGGCTCAATAAGGTGCAGGTGATCGAGAGAGATGGCCTCCCGCAGTATGTGCTCTACCCTGTGGGATATGGGGTCCCCCTGGTGGTCGTGGGCGTCTCTGCACTGGTCTTTCACCAGGGATACGGAGGCACTGAAGCAGGGGCGTAAGTACAGTGTGGAGCTCTCATTCTTATTTATACAGTCCAACAAAGACACCACATTGTGTGCTAATGCGTGCACAACGATTCTACTCTCACAGTACCCCCTAGAGCTCATTATTAGCATTTTTAAATGTCATAGCTATACAAAAACAACAATAAGCATGTTGAAAATGGCACTTCCTTTGTTGGAGTCGTTAGAATAAAGCGTAGAGTCAACTGGAATCTTTTTTATCATGTATTACATTTTTCTAACCCTAACCCATCTTCACATTCAACACTGATTAATCAAAAATGGCTGAAATGTTTTGTTCTGGATTTGGAGAAATTAAAACAAAATATGCTGGAGTGTAGCTAAATGCCTGCATTTTATATTATATTTTCAGCTGCTGGTTGACGACAACACGTGACTTCAACTGGGCTTTAACTGGACCAGTTATCACAATCCTGGCAGTATGTTTTTATATATATATGTATATATATATATATATATATATATACACGCACACACACGCACACACACACACACGCACACACGCGCACACACACACACACAAGTACAGGACTTTTTTTTTCAAATTCGAAATTTTGCCTTAAGTTTATCCACAGCAGTGTTCCATATGCAGGCGGCCCTCTCCTTGGTATTGTGCTTGCATGTCAATGAAATGTCATTGTCCGCTGTTGGCAAACACAGCAAGCGAGGGGGATTAAGAACAACATGTCGACTATTCTTTTATGCGGTGGTATATGAAAACAACATTTCAAAGATCAACGACAGACTTAAAACAGTTAAGAGAGGTAATTTTCAGAATCTTCTTTATTCAGGATAACTGTGTATTATAAGTTTACTGACATAAAATAATGTGTTAATAATGTGAAATGTGTGTGATTAGTAATCCCCAAACATACATTTCTGCACGTTTTACATTCATTCATGGTAAATAATTAAAAACGTAATTATGGGGGGAAAGTAACCTGCCATGCCTTATTGACATGTAAAGCTCTTCTATAGGGTGAAAATAGCAAGAAATACATCTCAAACATATTGTGATAGGAAACAAAAAGGTTTTGACACATTTTACTAATAATCCCCTTTTTGTGTATCTTTTCAAATAGAACTGCAGCATTTATTTGAAGTGTGTGTGTTTTTGTGTCATCAGCTGAACTTCGTATTGTTTTGTTTGACACTGTGGAGCCTGAGAACCACCTTGGCCAACATGAGGAAAGGTGCCTCCAATTCCAGAGATGCAAAGTTGGTGTTTTTTGACATTCATAAGCGTGAATAAATCCATGAATATTCACATGTCACACTCTAACACTACTACGAATCATTTTCAGGCTGGTGTTGTTCAAGATTGTGGCACAGTTTGTAATTCTGGGCTGCACCTGGATCTTGGGTTTGTTCCAGATCAACCTTTTCTTCCAAATCCTCTTCATCGTCCTCAACTCACAACAGGGAACGTTCCTGTACGTGGTCCACTGTCTGCTCAACAAAGAGGTATCAACCGCGTTTCTATTAGTTAGCGTATTGCACAATGTCAAGGATATACTTCTCCAACTACGTCATTTTATTCACAAAGACGATGCATTGTCTTTAATTGTTTTGTGCAGATTCAGCAAGAGTGTCTTAAATGTCTCTCGTGCTGTAACAATAAAAAAGAGGATGACAAAACTGTAAGTAAGGATGAAAATGATCCGACTTGGAACAATGCACTCACAAGATTTTTTTCCCTCAGGAAGGAGAATGGAACACAGAAGATCATGACACCAGTAGATAGATTATAGTCTATAGTCTTGTCGTGCTTCTGTAGGTGAGCAAATTAAATGAATAATCCATAAATGGTACTCATCGCCATGACAATGCATTCAACCGTCTAAATAAATTGTGCAATACATTTTGAACCAAGCCATACCTTTTCCTTGCCAGTCAGCTTTTCCTATTTGTGTTGTATTGTGTGTGTTGTACTTCTTTTTAGTTAGTTTGTTTTCATGATAATGCTGTAATATTGGAATTGATTGAGACTTGGTTGTTAAATGCTGCCATATATTCCTGTGCTATCTTAATATGAATGTTATGGCTTTATTGAAAAAATAATGTACTCATTTAAGTTTGAACATATAGTGTGGATAGATATTTTTCATTGTTTACTTTATCTATAATATATTTCAGGTCCATGATTTGTTGTAATATTCATTTATTTGCATCATATAAAAAATATTATATCAAGACTATGTGTGTTTTTCTCACCACCATCATTATCAATACTTATTATTATTATTATGATGCGTTTATTTGATAGGGACAGAACAAGAAGCGTTGTTACAGGAACCGATGCTGTGTTCATAGGCTGTGGCTGCTAGTTTGCAGACCTGGGGCCGTATTCCTAAAGATTCTAAGAGTCCTCTCAGAGAGCTCCTATCTTAACCTAAAAACTCCTAGCTAGGAGTCTTAGCT